>PVIR01000528.1:0-172168 GCA_004026965.1 Petromus typicus
TGTTAAAGTCATGGTTAAGGATTTTTGGTTGAATATGCCACACAGACAACATAATATCCAGTTCTGGGTTAAGATGGCAGAAAAGGAGGACCATCATGGGATGCTGAGGGTGACAGGGTAGGGAGACAAAGAAGAAATCATATTCCAAGGACGAAAAAGGAAAAAACTCCAGGAATCAAGAAAAGGGGAAATGAGAAAGATAAAAAGCAAGAATAAGCAAAAGGTAATTTACATTGTCATGTCTTCTAATAAAGAGCAGAGAGTACTTCCTGATGAAGGCACCAGCTCCCTCAGGGGTGGAAGCAGGAAACTCCAGTTATAAAGATAGGTCTGCAGTCCTTGGAACAGGAGAGACTCAAGGTCTTTGGAAGCTGTGAGTTAGTCTGAGAGTGACTCTCCCTCAATGACATCTGGCTGTGACTTACCCAGGAGGGGTGTGCGTTTGGGATAGAGTTCCCCGGGGGATCAGAAATCACAGAATGACCACAATCTGAGTCCCTGGGGATGGTCCCCTTTTGGTGACTGAGTAAGATGTGTGACAGGGTTCAAGGAGAGTGAAACATTAGTCACAGACCTGAGGAGAAATCTAAGCAGTGGGGATCTCAAACTTGTGGGCACAGCGGTGAGTAGCACTATCCTCTGTGGTGAGAGGCCCACAGCGAGACTCAGTGTGTGTGTGGATTCCTGATGAGGTTGCTTCTGATCCCTGGGATCACAGGTGCAGAACTCCATGATCTGTTCAGTCCCCACTCTGGTAGATATTTGCCACGTAAAAGGGGCCATGCAGCTGGCTGAAGCTGGCATGTCCGGGTGCATGGGGGAAATGACAAGTGTGAAGCTTCTGGGATGAACACAGCTCTGTGGCAGACAACACTCTATGGACCAGCAGGGCACCGTGGGAGGGCAGGGCAGGCTCAGCATTCTCACAGGGCCAGCCTGTCCGGTATGTATGGAGCATCAGGCTCAGGTATGCGCACCACCCCATGCTCAGTGGATTCCAGGCAAAGAAGTTCTCCGAGCTAACACCTCAGCATGGTGGAATTCTGGGATTCCCTTTTCCTTATACTTCTATTCACTTATTTCATGACTCTTTACTTTGATTTTTATGTCACTCTTTTCCTGTTCCTTTTTTTCTTTTCCCTTCTGCATTCTTGCTGCTTCTTCTGATATTCTCTTTTCCCATTCTATTTTTTCATCACTCTACTATTGTTTAACTTCTCTTCACTTGTAACTGTTTAGCTCACTCAGCATTGTTTTGGTCTTTCTTTTCCATTGTTGGTGCATTTCTATGCTTTTGTTTGCATTTACTATATTTCAATATATATCTGCTTTACCTTGTTATTGCTGTGGCTCGATTCTCCTACTTGACTGAGTCCTCAAAAGAAGGCTGAACATTAAGAGACATTTCCTCCAAGAGATGCACGCATCTCACCAGATAAGCACAAGAAATAAGAAAAAGCAAGCCAGTGTGAGGCCTCCAAAAGTGCATAGTGCTGGAGGGACTATAAATCCAACTTTTAAAAAATACTGCAGGTGTGGTAACAAAAACAGCATGGTCCTGGTGCAGAAACTGGCACATAGAGCAATCAATGTAGTAGAACGGAAGGTACAGAAGCTAACAGAGTTAGTCATCCAACCTTCAACAGACATACCACACAGACAGCTCAGATCTTCTTTCTCTCCAGTATATTATTTTTTCCTCTGAACTCTCATGGAAGGGCTATGTAGACTATTCATTCAGCTCTTGGAGAATGAGGGAAGCATGGAGACCCTGTCCAGGGCAAGACCGCTGTCCAAGGAGGAGCATCGGAGCAGAAAGTGCTCCAGGCCACAGGCTGCATCTAGTAATCCAGGGCCTCTGTGTCTGCCGAGGCAGGGTTTGCTCTGGACCACAAAGGAACAATGTTTTCTCTGGCAGGTAAGTATTTGCAAGTGCTTCTGGCAAAGAGGGAAGAGGTGGAGAGGTAGAGTGAGTGAGAAGTGACTGGTCCTGGGTTTTCCTTGACATCAAAGAGCTGTTCCTCTGAGACAGGAAAATGCAAGTGAGATCCGCTTACATGCTTCCGGCAGACACCCGAGAAGCCACTTTCTGAACAGGTATTTGTGCCAAGAAAGTTGCTCTGCCTGTGCCAGTTTGGACTTCCTTTCAGATTAGAAATTTCTTGGAAGAAACAGCATTTGGGAAGGTTTTAATTACTGAAAGGGATGAGAGAGCAACATCAGCTTTGCTCACGAAGCGTCCTCCTTAGGATAGTGTGTGACTGGAAGCAACTGTCTGCACAAGTTCCGGAAGAAGGTTGGCAGGCATCCTGAGATGATGGGTATCATTCTGAAATGTTCCCCTATATACTTGAGCCTTCATGTATTGACCCCAGAAAGTGCTGCCTGCCTCAGAGTACTGGTTGGTCTACAGGAAAACACCACAGGCCTCGGTACTTGAAATATATCTTCATCTTCTTTATACTCAAGGAGGGAAAGACCTGAATTCCACAGCAGTGGTTGAAGCTGATTGTGTCACCCTGACGGGCTTGGGCTCCTAGAGGACACATGAATCCTGCTCCTCAGTGTGTCTGGTGGGTCCTGGAGGTATGACTTTGCATCTTTCTGGTCGCTGCCCTTCCTCTCTGGTGCTGCCCCCGGTCTGTTTCTTGGCCTTTGTGAAAGAAACAATTTCACTCCCCCTCATCCTTCTACCATGATGCTCCTGCCTCAGAGCCACGTGACCATGGTCTGGATCCTGTGAATTCACACAGCAAATTAAACCTTTCCTGCTTTAAGTTGTGAGTGTTGGGCCACGTGTCCCAGGGATGAGAAGCTGACTAATGCATGTATCCTCAGGCAGTTTATAAGCCCTGACTGCGAGCTGAGTACGTGGAGACGTGCAGGTGACCCTGGAGCACACAGGGGAGGGCGGGGCTCTAGCATTCACCCAGAACGGCCGTAATCTCACTGCTCTTAGTGTTCTCAGTTTCTGCAAAGCACTGATAGTGAAAAAGCATCAGCTCAAACCTCACAAGAATGGTCTATTAAAACCATATCTGATGGTCGAGGCGGGCTGGACGGGACTGACTTAACTTGGTAGGCCTGCAGGTAAATGTGCGTGGCTATTTTGCCTTTCATGCGCCTGGATTTTCTTCCTCCTGTCGCGTATTTTCTTTCCTCGAGCTGGAGTTTTGTGTTCTTAGTCTGCACCACTTCCTAAGGCCTGGCAGCTGCTCTCTTCTCCCGGTGGTTGAGCCCCCCGCCACCCCCACTTTTCAGTGCTGGGGAGCCCTCTGCCTACCCGCTCTGCGCAAGTCCCGCTCTGTGTCCTAAGTGTCTGAAATTTAAGTCCCCTCCTGGGGGCGGGAACCTTGTTCTTTGTTCAGCACAATTTCATCTATTGTTCTGCACAATGTACAGTTACTGAGCAGTATAAAACATAAATAATTGCAGTCCACGTCCTCAGGGCCCTGAACAAGTGAACAGCCCGCTTCCTGTTGCTGGCCGCCAGCAGGGGCATTGACAATGGCGTGTCACCTCCACGAGCAGGGTACTACTTAACCCACCTATATTTCCCATTATGTGAACTCATTTAAGGAGGCTTATTTCTTCTTAATAGCAAATGAGACAACTGAATATTTTCCTTTTTAAGCATCTTTTAAAAATCAAAATTACTCTCTAATCCCAACTGTGGTTATTAACCAATTAGTTCTTCCACATCTCAGTTAAATAATTTATTGCCGAACACACTCAAGGACGATTGTCAGACCCAAGTACTGCTTCAGATTCACATGATCGCGGCATGTGGCGCTGGGGACGTGCCCGGGGCAGGAGGCTCTCCAGGCTGTGCCTCAAGCCTTTGGGCTTCGCCCGGCACCGCGCACACAGCCTTGCGGGCACAAAGACAGCACAGCTCATGAGCAGGGAGCAAAGCAGCAACCTGCCTGTGCACAACCCCGAGGGGGTACTGGAGAGGGGCTCAAAGTGGCAGTGTTTGCAGAATGAGCGGGTGTGGGAGCTGAGAGAGAGAGAGAGAGAGAGAGAGAGAGAGAGAGAGAGAGAGAGAGAGAGCGCGAGTCCATCCGCGTGCGCAGGCTTGTGCGCATGCGTGGAAGAGAAGAGAACTAGAAGAACGAGTAAAGACATTAACAGCGTTAAAGACACAAGGACCAAAGAAACAAGCGTCTAAAGGACACAGCTCCATGCTCTTGAGCTTGAATTGCACAGGAGGGGGAAGAATAGACCTTGTCTCTGGGTGGCTTCATTTCTTTTTAATGCATAATCAGAATAAAATATTCATAGAGTACAAGGTCATTGTAGACCAAGACCATAGAACTCGTAAAATATCATGAGGAGGAAATTTTTATTTACTAAAAGACTTGGAATCAGTTTGAAAGAACATAAAAACCAAAATAATACAAAAATAATATTTTTTAAAAGGAAAAGGCAGAAGTGGTGGCCTATGTCTGTAGTCTCAGCTCTCTGGGAGGCTGAGGAAGAAGAATCCCAAGTTCAAGTTCAAGCTCACGCTGGGCAGCTTAGCAAGACCCTGTGTGGGGTTTTTTTTGGGTCTCGCTTTGTGGTTCAGGCTGGCCCTGAGCTCAGCCTCAAACTCACATCGCAGCAATCCTCCTGCCTCTGCCTCCCGAGTGCTGGGATTACAGGCATGAGCCACCACACCCGGCACCGTGGTATATGGTACTGGTTGCTGCTGGGGTGAGTCTCCACACCCAGTGTGGTATGTGGTGACCGGGGATCGAACCCGGGTCCTTGTGCTTACAAGACAAGTGCCGGAACCACTGAGCTAACTCCCCGGCCCCGACCCTGTGTGGTTTTGAAGAATAAATCTATTGCTCTTCCATACAGTCTTGATGCCACAAGTCAATCTCTTGAGCTGACCCTTCCTGTTTACCTAAAATCCAGTGTCTTCAACTCCCTCTCCCCATCCTGTCACCTCCACACAACTCCTGGGCCAGCATTCTCACTCAGCCTCTGTGAGCCGGACTTTACGTTCCACACCTGAGCGGGATCATGTAGGATTTGTCTTTCTGTCTGACGTATTTCACTTAGCAGAATGTCCTCCAGGTTCACATGGATTTTCCACATGACAAGACTGCTCTCCCTTTGTAGCCCGAACTATGAGTAATTGACACATTTTCTGTTTGCGTAGCTCTCTGTGCAGCAGATGGGGTTGGCTCCCACCCTACCCCCAGGGCGGGCTTCACTCTTCCCTGGGGGACTTTTGAGTGTTGCAATCATTTCCAGTAAGGTTCCATCATTTCTGGTCTCCAAGTCTTGCAAACTTTTGTTTGACTTATTACTGTTATTTTCTCACTTGTTTTTTTTTTTTTTAACTATATATGAATGTGAGTGATTTGTGCATATAGTAACCTTGCTAACTTGACTTTTTAGTTCTTGAAACTTGTGGAAACTTGAGGAATTTCTAAATTCACGGTGCCATCATCTGTCGAGTAGTACTGGATTAGCACAATATATGAATTGGCTTGATTCTAGGTAAAGAATATTCAAAAATTTCACAGTGAAAGAGTTCATCATTGTCCTACCTGCATTTAATCTGGAAACTTCTTCATGCTGAAATGCACAAGAACTTAAATGCACACAGGAAATCCAAATTGTAAGTGTCCCTTGCACAGTGAGATCACTGGGAAATAGCGAAGACCGTTATTTACCATGTGAAATGGGGAGCTGGCCCTTCTATTGATAACCTTTATGAGTATGGTTAATTAAAAAGGCTGTAAGATTTTACAGGTGGACTAAATGATATGTGATGTGGCTGAGAATTGCACGTGGTCAATTTGAGCATTTGTAAATTACTTTCTGCAGTCATAAACGGATCATTTAAGGGATTTATCTGCACTTGAATACTATTTATCTTGTTTCATAGAAGGAAATGAAGACTAACTTTATAATCATTCTTCTACTTCCTGTTGCTACTTTTATTAACTGTCTTTTTGATCTTTTCATTGTAGAATATTATGAAGAGAAACATGTGAGAAGCAGGGGTGCACTAGGCTGTACTTTTCTTTTTAAAAAGTCATTATGGTCTTCTCTATGGAGCCTAGAGATACTTTATGGGAACACAGCCAGAGTAAACACCAATATTGAATTTATATAAAGACCACCATTTTCCAAGTTTGTATTAAACCTCAAGTTTCTGTCATAAAATGAAAATATTGAAATATAAACTGGCCCCTCCAGGTGACATTGGCCACCAGTGCACACAGAAAGCCCGTCACCCGATGCTCCCAGCAGCACGGTCACAGCCTTCCACAGTGGACCTGGACCCCCTCTGGGGTCAGCACTACAGCTGCTGGGTGAGAAAGTGACCTGGAAAGGGTGTTTGTCCTGATCCCTGATCTTGATGGTGTTTTCATGAGAAGCCAAGAAAAGAAACAAGGAAAAAGGGAGACTGCAGGTGCAGGGGGCTGGGCAGTAATCAGTGATGAGAAGGTAGAGCTGGGGATTAGACCCTTTATTAGGTGGCTGTGGCTGGGGGTGTAGCTTGGGGTGGGGTGGGGACAGGGACCTAGCAGCCGGGGTGCCCCGGGTTCCATCCCCAGCACTGGGGAGATGGGAGAAAGGAAGGGAAGAAGGGAGAGAGGGAAGAAAGGATGGAGTGGGGAGGGGGAAAGCAAAGAGCTATGATCCCTTCAAAAGAGCAAAGACGTTGTTTTCTTTGCCAACCTTCTGCTCAGATAAATTCTAGCCTCGCAGCAAGCCATCAGGTGACACGTTCAGGGGGAAAGAAGACAAATCAAACTCAGAGAACAATGATTTGGGCAAATGTGCGCAGAAACACTAAATAGTAGCGAAGCTTGCTGTGGCCTTTAAGGCACCATCTATGGCTCCTTACATGGCTTGTGAGCATTTTTTTTCTTTATCTTTTTGGAGTTTTGGCCTTTTCCATCAGATTCTTCTACAAAATAAAATATAGGATGGAAAACAGCAAATGTTATTTTTGAGCCCATAAAAATAACTGGGCCCGTAAGGCATACGAGAAGACTCCTGATTCCAGGCAGAATGCACAAAAAGATTGTGCATTATGGACAAGGAGGCCCTAAGTGCTAGGCCTTCACCACTGTAACTGCTCCTGCTCAATCTTTGTCCAGCTCGGAGTCACTGGGGACCAAGAAACATGGCGTTGGGGATTACAGGAAGGAGCCAAGGACAAGATCCGGGGTCCTGAGGAGGGGCATGCTGGGTCCGTCTGCATGGACGAGGGATGTAGCACAGACTCTGCTCCTCAGGAAAGGGACAGTGGAATCTTGAAGGTGTCCAGGACAGCAGTGAGCAGCGTGAAGAAGAAATGAACACAGAGGCGCATGGAGGGAGCGGAAATCAGGCATCAAATGGCCTCTGGAGAGGAGTAGTGTGAGGACCTTGCCATGAAGAGCCTGGGGATGCTGGGCAGGTGTCTGCTTGTGCATATCACAGAACATGTGAGTGGGTGCACATGTGTGTTCATTCCCTTCTTCTTTCTCTGTCATTTTATAACCTGCATTCTGTGAGCACCAGGCAACCTGACCTTTTTCAGTTTTGCCCCCCAATGCATTTTTAAGTTCTCAGGCTGAAATACACTCATAGAAGGTGCCAGTGGCTCGGGGCATCACAGTGCCATCTCCCTTTTGTGGAATTTTCATTTCCCTCTTTTCCATCACTCACAGAACGAGAGTCTGGACTCACACCCAGGAAACCCT
Source organism: Petromus typicus (assembly GCA_004026965.1). NCBI lineage: Eukaryota > Metazoa > Chordata > Mammalia > Rodentia > Petromuridae > Petromus > Petromus typicus. Next base: position 7,701 of record PVIR01000528.1, read on the forward strand.
GAAGACAGTGTTCTCCCACTCAAATCCATTATCAGGTCCCACCCCAGCGGATCGGGGACAGTGTCTCTCTGCAGCTGGTCAAACTCTCCCTGGTGGTTAACATTATGTGTCAGTTTCCCAGGGTCTCAGGGTGCTCAGATATCCGGTGGAACATTATTTTGGTATTTCTTTGAGTGCGTTTTTGGATTAGATTAACCGCTGAATTATAGACCAATTAAAGCAAATTCCTTTGCCTAACACGGGCAGGCTGTGTCAAATCAGATGAAAACACGAACAGGACAAAAAGACAAACCATCCTGTGAGTAGGGAAGAACTCTCCACTTGGCTGCTTTGACAGGACTCAGCCTACTTTCTAACCTGAGCAGAAACATCATTTTTTTTCTGAGGCTCAAGTGTTGTTGTTACCCTGTGGATCTTGGGACATGCCTGCCTTCATGTGTACAAGCCAGCTCCTTCTAAAAGTGTTGGGGTGTATAGCTTTCTTTTACACATATCCTGTGGGATGCTCACAACTGAGTATGGCCTGGTACCCCCTACCCTTGATGTCTTGGTTTGTCTTTCCCAGGCAGTTATACGTGGCAGGCAGATTCTTGGAGGTGCCTTGTGGACTCACCTCTGTGCCTTATTCTCTTTCCCCAGCCCTCTGAGCTCTAGGGTATGATTAAAGACTGATAATATAGTGCTGCAATTTAGAATAATTTATCCTACAATACCTAGTAACTTATAGTGGTGGTTTTCTGTGTTGGCTTTTGTGGAGGGCACTTTGGGGTGTGTCTGTGGAGGGTGACCTTGGGCCCTGTATCTGCTCCCTGGTCTCCATTCCTCTGCTGTTTCCCAGCCACCATGAACCAAGCAGCTTTGTGCTGCCACACCCTTCAGACAGGATGTACTTGCCTTGGATGTGACTGAGCATGGACTGAATCCTCTGCAACCATGAGCAAAAATAAATCTCCCAGCCTTTAAACTGGGGTATCTACTGCCATGTCCAGGGAAGGGGCTTAACACATTTATCTAACGGTTATTTACAGTGTACCCTTTGTCTCCTCCTACTAGTTGTGTTTCCCTTGGAGGATGTGCCCTTTGACTTTGGTACCTAGAGTTGACAGAATACCAGGCACATAATCGTGGCTAAAATGTGTTGACTGATTTTGCCAAAACATTTATGAGATATTGTACCCTGGTTTGGATTAGTTAAGCCTATTCAGCTGATGTGTAGCAACCAATCCAAGCATTTCTATTCTTACCAAGTTTAGAAGATTCCTAATGTTGAACAGTATCATTTTAGTCACCTCTGAGAATATTAGCAGGTTATGGAAGGACTCCCTGTGCTTACTGAACATGTGAAATAAATTCTTTCCTTTATTTGTGTACTATTGGGGTGTTTTAAACATGGAAAAGTATGCGCACAAGCAATGATTGATGAGTTTATGTCCAGTGTTATGATTTTGATGTTTTATCTACACAATTTCCTTTATAATTTCCTGAAACTCTAAAAACTGAAATTTCTTCCGCACCCCAGGTATTGTTGTTATCCTGAAGGACAGAAGGTGGTGGAATACCAATTCCAGCCTGATCCTCCTCAGAGACTGGAAGGTAATTCTGATCAGGGGCTTCCAAGCAGAATGATTTCCTGGGCAGATTGTGGTAGCACCAGATGAGAGCAGGAGCCCCAAGAATGACCCTCAGTTATGCTTCACTGCTGAACAGACACCCCAGCCTACACCACCTCAAGTCCTCCTGGAACCAGAAGACATCCTGACACAGCAGACACCCTCCCTTTTGGCAAAAATCATTTTAAACCAGAGAAGATGACTCTCGGTGGAAGCTTTCTCCAGTCACATCACTGAGTGAAGACATGTAAGAACATTACCCTACATCTAGTCCAGAGACCAAAAGGAGACTTTTTCCTACTTCATTCTCTTCTTCTGGTTGGTGCTCATGTGACACTGGGGAAGTTCCTCGGCCAGATGGCCCATAGGGTGATGCCGCTACCCTACACTGAGATGCTGTGAGAAGCCACCTGGGCAGGTCGGGCTCTGAACTAGCTCCACGGTGTCTCTTCCCTGTTGTAAAGCTGGCTGGAGAGTAAGCGGGACCAGGAACATGAACAAGATAGTCTTGTCTTTCTTGTACGCATTCACCTGACTCTAGATAGAGATGCCCAGGTATGGAACAGACTCAAACATTGATGAGCTCAAAGATGAGCCCCCTTCCCCGGGCATGGAAGGAAATCCTAAAGCATGAAAATGTGAGCAATGTGCTGCAAAGCTTTGAGGCATAATTAGAAGTCCAAACAATCCCTTCAGCCTCCTGACCATTTACATGCAAATGATGGAACAAAATGATGAGATGAGAAAATGCTCAGGTTTTTTTTTTTCCTCTCTCCTAAACTTTGATGAGGGAAACTGTCAGAAATGTTCACTGAAGTGTTGACGACATGTCTCTCCAGAACAGGTGATTGTTACAGATCAGACTACAGGTTTTTAAAAGAGTCCTATAAGGTGAGTCATTGCTACAGGCATTTCAAGATGAATTGGGGAACCGGTAGAGTCATTGCTTTGATGAGATAATATACATGTGTTCCTATCATGTGTCACACATCATCATGGACACCAAAGCCACACACACAGTAGACCTGTAGAACCTGCTACAGAGAGAACCCAAGGAAACCCAAGGAAAAGGCAGAATATGCAGCCTGAGTTCATAAGGCCATAGGGAGGAGAGGAGGTCTCCGGGCATCACCAGACCCTGTAGGAGGCTGCGTGTCACTAGATCCTGCACTCAGCTCTGAACCCTCTTAAGCATGCAGCATGCTTTCCTCAGATGCTTCCTGCAGTCACCAAAGGCTTTCTCGGTTACCTTTGAAGAGAGACTCACCTTTGTTAAGTGAGACTGAGTAAGTCAATTGGTACAATCTCTTTCGTCTGAGACTAAAGTTCAGACAAGCACATTTCACTTCCATTTGGGGTTTTCACTGAAGAACCTTGGGGTACCTGGATGTCCTTGGACCACTAGAACATGTTGGATTTCTTACATATCACAAACTCCCCTCAAGACTACCTAAAGTCAGGTAATTTATGAGAGATTTGAATTCTTCCACCACTTGTGGCATCATAGCCTGTCTGACATACTATAACCCTCAGCTATAGATTCTGTGCATTTCCTTGAGATTTTGATGTACATGAGGAAGAGTTGGAACTAGTGCTGGATGATGTCAAGGACCCAGTGAGAGCATGGCCCAGCTCAGGCCATGGACTGCACTCCAGACAAGTGAGACACAGCTATGGGACTTCTTGGTTCTTAAGAACAAGGGCTTCTTTACCCATTATGTAAAGTCAGTACTACAAATGCTTGTCCTTGAGTGGAAAGCTCTGCCTATGACTCAACGTTCTCAAGGTAAGATGGGCACGAAACAATGATGTGTGGTCTTACTGGCCTGCAAACCAGGCCAGTGTTAACAATAGCATCGTGATGACTGAGATTGTCAGAAACGCACTCAATGTTGTGTCCTTTGGCTGGGGGTGACTCCAGCTCTTAGAAGGCCCTTTCCGTGGGCAGTGGAAATTTCCAGTGGAGGTTGTTTTCAGGGAAGAAAATGTATTATCACTTGAATATTCCAGTAAGATCTGAGGAGATTTTAAGGAATGAGCTTTGGAAACCCAAAGAAAATTCTATTGATTTTGCTTAAAAACATTCTCCAAGTGTGTTAGTTTGTGCCATTCTAAGTAATGTGTACTTTCTGAGGATGGGTTCATCGGTGTTTCTTAGTACTATCCATCGCTAAATTCTGTCAACCACTAAGTCTGTGGTGGACAACTCCTATCTGTTAAGTCAGTTTAGTAATGAAATATCCCTTGTTCACTGCAGTGAGCTTTCGTGACCATGTTCTGTGGGGAGAATTATGTCAGTGGACAATGCCTTGACTGGCGTGTGATCCCCTCCTTCAGCCTGCGAAGCAAGTTTACTTAAAGATGATGAGCAGTAGCAGAGGAAGTGACCCATGTGCATGGAGATGGCTGGAAAACAGTGCTGTAACCATGAGCACGGAAGGAGCCTAAGTAGGAGAAAAATGATGTGTTCCTGGAATACAGTTTTTGTTTTCCTCCCCTTTCTTCCAGATGATCAGTGAATGGAAAACAGTAGAATCGTGTTGTTTTGGTCATGAGTAAATTCTAGGTTCTGATACAGCATGATGAGCATAAGTGTTATGCCCAAGTCAGGGCTAGCAGGTGATCCAGGGAACATTCACAGTGATCACTTGTTCCAGTCTGTTCAATACCTTCACTGAAAAGTATAAGCTCTCATAGGGCTGCCTGGTACTGTGTGGCTCAACATGACAAATGCTCACCCCCTGCAGCTCCAGAAGCCGGAAGTCCTAACTTGATGTCTGTAGGGTTGGTTCCTTCTGAAGGCGCTGGGGGAGAATCTACTCCAGGCCTCTCTCTAGGTCCCTAGGAATAGCTCAGTCCTTGGTGATGCTTGGCTGGTGGCTACATCACTCTGACCTCTGCCCTTCCTTGACCGTAGGCTCATGTCTTCTCTCCTCTTTAAAGGTATCAGTGGATATGGAGTCAGGGATCATCCTCAGAGCTTGTCTTACATTAGTTGCACCTGCAAAGACACTTAACAAGTGCAGTGAGGTTCATAGGTCCAGCCCCTAAGGCTTTAAACTGTCTCTTTGAGGGACACACCTGAACCACGGCAGGGTGCCAATGCAATTCCCAGGGCACTGGGACAGGGTGCCCATAGACCTCATCTCTCAGTGAGTTCCCATGCAGCTCACTCTCCATCTCCAGGTGAGGCCCCCTCTCAGTGAGCTCATAAGGGCTGGGACCTGAGTGTTAGTGCTATCTCCTGGAGAAAATGCAAGGGAAATTCCTACGGGGGATGCACACATCTGTCTTCATCTATTTGGGTTGGCACATGCCTAAAAGTCCCTTGACCTGAGTAAGTAAGGTGTGGCATTTTGCTGGGCATAGATGACATCTTAAAGCTGTTTTTAAAATGGCCTCCAGCCAGATCTGGCACATGTCCCCTCTGGCATGGGTGTGCAAGGAACTCGTACATACTAGTGGTTGGCCCTAAGCCACTCTGTGCTGACACACACACACTACATATAGTAATTGTGTTAACGTATAGTAATTACCTCCTTGGGTTAATCATATTCATACCCACAAGTTAATGGTTTACCAGCAATGTTCTTCTTTCCATGTATTATTTATACAGTAATTTTATTAACTTCACTTATTCATTATTTTATTCATTATAAGAGACCATGATGGCCCAGATTTTTCAGTAATTGCTGTGGAGGCAAAAGGGACTGTGACCTGGTCCCTGTCTTTGCAGCACAATGCAGTCAGATGATTTAAGAGAAGCCCTGTGTGCTCATTCCGGGGAAGACCTTGGCTAGCGGCTGCAGAGCAAGGGACCAAATGACAGAATGCTCCGACCAAGGCGGGGACAGGCGAGGGGGTAAAAAGCACAGAGGTGCTAATGTGATAGGGATGTGTGTGTGCATATGCAAACATGCACACACACGTGTGCATTACCGCACACCCATGCCTCCTATATACACATGTGTGCACACAAACATACTATCACACACACACACACACATGTCTGTATTTGCAATAGTGTCCCCACCACCTGCATCTGGCAGGGTGACCTGCTGGCCTGGTCAGCGTGTGGACTGGTTGGTGAAGTGGGGACTAGGCAACAAGAACAGGACAGAGCAGGCTGCTTCTGGATGGTACCTAGTCCCGAGTGCAGGTGCTGCCTGCAGGGGACGCTGCTGAGAGCCCTGACACCAGGGCAGAAGGCAGGGTCAGGGCTGTGGACTAGCCCGGTGTGGTGCACCACGGCTTGAGTGTGCCAGGTGATTGAGAGTTTTGTACCTCTGGGCTCGCAGCATCTGCATCTGGAACCAGGGCCTTGGGCTGAGGCAGTGGATGGAGTTTTTCCTATCACAACAATACTGGGTGGTTTTGTTAACGCAGGGCTCTTTGGAAAGCAGTGCAGTTAACAGAGATTAACTCCACCTTTCAGAGAAAACTGGTGAGACTGACTCAAAAATAGTGATGCAGAGGAGGAAATAAGTGGAGGGACAGAGGTATGAGCTAGTCCAGGGTGTCTGAGTGGCCCAGTGGCTACTGCTTGCCTTGTGATGGTGTCACTCTTTGCTCCCCCAACTCAGACCCACAGCTGGAGTCAGACCCAGAAGCCAGTGCCAGGCCGCTCACATTCAGCTGTGTATGGTTGTGTGAATCCTGCGTGGCACCTCCTACCATGACACAAGATGCTTCCCCTTCCCCTGTGCCAGGCATGGCCCTGACAGGAGAAGCCAGGCACAGGGAACTCTAGTCACTAAATATGACCCATCTGGGATGCACCTGAAGGGGTTTTGTTTTGGTTCATGGTTCAGAGGGCTCAGTCCATGGTTGGCTGCTGCAAGGTGGAAGCAACATGGTGGAAGGGTGTGGGGGAGGGAAGCTGCTTTTCCCATGGCAGCCAGGAAGCAGGAGCAGAGGAGAGGAGAACTCACCCTTCTAGGTCTCACACCATGACCACCTCTAACTAGGCCCCACCTCTAGACGGGGCCTTCCCCCCACAGCATAGTCTGCCCTGAACTCATCATGATGGATCCACCAATGAGCACAGGGTCCTGTGACCCATCATCTCTCATATGTTTTGAGGGTGATTTCAGACCTGAACCAAAACATCATTCTCAGCTCACCCTTGACCACTCTCGGAGACTTCCACAGGCAGCTCCCGTGGGCTGACAACCAGTTGGGATCCCTCAGTGGGGACCTACAGATGGGGAACTCTGTTCACGCTCACTGGAGACATGGAGGAGCAAGAACACACCCTACTTTTGCCCTTAAGGGTGCCTCCTTCGGCTACTGTACCCGGATGAGCGCTTTCCTCATGTTTCCTCAGACAGGGCCTGAGAGAAAGGAACTGCCGGCTGTTTTGATCCTCCGGGTCAGAGGCTCTCTCAGTCCCCTGACTTCACAAGAGCACATGCTGCTGCCCCACCTAGTGGATTCCTCCTGAGGAAGGAAAGAGTCTGACCTGCCTAATTTCTGTTGTAACCTATGTTCTGTTGCTTCATTTTAACGTATGCATCCAGGCGTAGGAAAGCTAGTGCATGTGCAGATGATCATTAATCCCATCTGATCACTGCTGCTTCTGTTGGGTTCGCCTTCCACCACAGCCACTGCAAAACCAAACAGGTGGTAATTAGTAGCTTAGCTGTAGTAGGGGTACCTTCCTTCTGTCCTCCCTTCTTTTCCTTTTTTCTTCCTTCCTGTCTTCTTTCTTTTTCATTCTCCAGGAAAGAGTGTCTTGTTTGGACTCAAGCTGCAAGGAAATGAAAAGATTGGCGCTTAGTTTGTCCTTCTCCCACTTCCTTGCATGAACATGTGATTTTAGTGTGAGCTCTGCTCGTCTGTGAGTCTCGCAGGTGTGGGGGGAGGAAGCTCTTGTCTCCAGCTCTGAAAGCAGCCTCAGCACTGTGAACAGCCCCATACCAGGAAGAGCTGCTCCCTGGAGCTGCTTCCGTGTCATTGTCCCGGACAGAGACCACGGCCTTCCACCTGGGTCAAAGCCACCTTTTCTTTGTCCCCACTCTTCCAACTCAACAGGCTGTCATATTCCATGAGATGAAATGTGAAGCTTGTCTGATGATTGAAAATGAGAGCAAGGATCCTGGTGTAGTGTCACATGCTTGAAATCCTTCTGCTCTCAGAGGATGAAGCAGGAGGATCATAAGTTCAGTCCCAGCCTGGACAACCTAGTGATTTAGCAAGTCCCTGTCTCAAAATTGATAATAATAATACTGACAGTAATAATAATACAAGTTTGGGATGTAGTTCGTGAGAAGGCCTTGGGTTTAATCCTCAGTACTATAAAAATAAAATGATGTAGGGGACTGAGTCTGAACTGGAAACATTCAGCTACCTCTGCAGCCAGGAGCTCTTCTCTCTGGGTGGATCTCAGCTGGGGTGAGGCCACCAGGGGCAGAGTCTCTGCATCTCTGCCCGTTTCCTGCTGTTCCTCCCACTGTGGGCCAAACTGAGACTGCGGGACCTGCCCAGCAGTGCCCAGGGCCCTAGGTCTTGGCCCTCACTTGGTACTTCCTCCTCCTAGCCCTGCCTGCTTGCTCCCCGTCCATCACCCATAGTGGCTCTGACCACATTCCCCAGGTACTCGTAGTTTGCAGATATGTCTGGGCCAGTGCCTGCCTCAGTGTCTGAATATGGCCACACAGGGCAATGCGCAGCGTCCAGCCCCGCCTGGCCCTGTCCCCCGACCGGCATCCCAAGAAGAAAACAGGGAGAAGCCACCAGAGAAGCCATGGCTGTGTCCAGCACAGAAAGCAGAGAGACAGGAATAAAACTAGGCACTCAGAAAGTACAAGGCACGGGCCAGGGACACAGCCTCCTGCAGGGAGGGCTGCATTGGGCGACTGACCCGGGCTGCTGAGCAGGGAGAGCAGGGTGAGCGGGCGGTGAGGAGGAAGAGCTGCTGAGAGAGACATGGCTGGTAAAGGCCAAGACGCAGGGCTGCAAACCTCTCAGCGCCTCCCACGGTACGAAGGGCAGTCGAGGGCTCAGGGCTCTGCGGGAATGATGCCCTCCACAACCTCCGTCCTTGCCCAGTCCAGCCCTGGCACCCCCTGCACCCTGCACAACATCCACATCCATTTGATAACCTACTTCCGCCATCCCCTTGTGGAGAGATAAAATGACATTCTCCTCACGGGGAGTAAGGAAAGGGGTGTCCCCAAACCTGGAGCACCTCTGCACTACTGCTGTCTGACAGCGTGCGAGATCAGACGCCAGGAGCCCTGTGACCTCCTGGAAGAGGCGGAGAGGTGGTTCCGGGAAACAGCTACCAGCTGCTGCCAGCGAGTTCATTAAATGGCTTCTGCCATATTAATCTTTTGTTTCTGTTTAATGGAGGTTGCAGCGGCTGGGAGGAGGTGAGAGCCCAGGGCACAGGGCTCAGTGTGCGGTCACCATGGGAACGGCGGCCTCCTCCGATTGGTGATTAACTCAGGCGCCCACCCCCGCATCCTCCCTCAGAGGCCGCGCTGGCTCCGCCCACTCATCACCGCAGACCGAGGGCGGTGTAGGGCAGCGGCTCTCCACGGGTCACCAGCCGCCCCGCAGAGCCGGCTGGGCCTGCCCAGGCCGTGCCCTCCTCATCCCTGGGGCTCTGCCAGAGTCCGGGGCAGTGCTGAGTCAGGAGATTCGGCGTGAGCAGAGAGCATGTCTGGCTGCTCTGCTTCCTCGGCCGACATTTCTAGAGAGAGGGGAGGGAGACGCCAGCCAGCAGGGCAGCAGGGCCTGCAGGGCCATCGGCCAGGGCTACTTGGAGGGGCTGGAATCGCAGCATCAGCATTTATGGAGCAAACTGCTGGGCCAGGCAGCTGGGGAGTCAGAGACCCTTGGGGTGGGCACAGCTGCGGGGTGTAACAAGCCCCCTGGCACTGGCGGATGCTCCGTTTAAAGCTTCCCTGGTGGCTTCCGGGGGCGGCTCTGCTAAGGGACTAGAGCGCGGAGCTAGAGCAGACAGAGCAGGTCCTGGGCAGGGCCGCAGAGCTGCAGGGAAACTGCTGCTGCTTCTGAGGCCAGGACGCACTTTCCGAAGGACAGTTCCAGCCTGACGGCCTCTGTAAAGGACTTTCCCAAAACACAGTCACATTCCAGGATCCTGGAACAGGGGCATCAGCGCATGACTTGGGGAACACAGTCGGCCTCACACTGTCGTACCCTCTGCCCATCCCTGCTTCCTGCTGGCTGGCCTGGCTCCCTCCCTGCACGCGCCAACCCCTCCCCGACTTCACAGCACATTGAAGCATTGCTGCACTGCAAAAGACAACCTTGTCACATCAAAGTGGGCGTGGCTCCCAAGAGATGCACATCTGGGCTGCTCATCTCAGGAAATCCGGTTACAGGTTCTTCCAAAATGTAGCTGGTGTTGTGTCTGAACTGTTTTTCTGTTCACAGAGCTTATGGGTGGATGAGAATGTCAGGACTTAATTAAATCACTTCATGAACACGTGGAAAGTTTGTCTAGAGCCAGCCCAAGGCAGAGACACACACAGACCCAGAGGTGAGGCAGAGAGGCATGACCAGGTCACACTGGATAGGGACGCTTTCCGGAGGAAGTGACCGTGTACAGCTGGCACATGAAGGGTGGGGAGTTACTGGCCACACATGGGAGAAGACCCCACTCCCTGGTGGCCCAGCAGTGTGGACAGGGTAAGAGCAGCGACAGGAAGGAAGCCAGGTGGTCTCGGGGGAGTAAGGAAGTCCTGGTCACTGGGACAGCACAGGACATGGTGAACATGTTCCCTACGTGTGAGGGGCTTTACGGAGTGGCGTGACTGCATAAGGTTCTCATTTCGAGTAACTAATCCCTTCGATGATCCTAAAGTGACTGCATCTGAGGACCAGCAGACGCAGGCTGAGAAGAGACCACCGAATGTCCAGGGGAGGACGAAGTAGGCTTGTCCTGGGAGACGAGGGGAGTAAAGCCACGTTTTCCAGGGAGACATAGAGGACGGGAGACATGAGGCCCTGGCTCTTGCAGTCTCTTGGAAGGGCAGCCATAGACTCAGAGTGAAAAGGACTCTGGGAGGGCTATGGGGAAGTCAGGAGCATGTGAGATCCCTTCCAGGGAGGCCAAGGGCTGAGCACCAGGCTGTGGGGGTCAGGTCAGCTAGGAGGAAGATTGCAGAAACAGCAGGGACTGTCCTCCAGGGGCAGAGCAGAGTGGACAGGAAGGACACAACCCCGGAAGCCCAGTGCACTAACATGCTGTGAAAATCTGCAGTGCACAGGCCAGTGAGAAGCAGGGAGTCTGACCTCTCTGCAGTCAGCTGCTGGGTCACTGATGTCTGTCCTGGAAGAGCAGTGACTGGGTCACCACGGAGACGGAACATAGGACCATGGGAAGCAAGAATAAGGAATGAGAGAGGAAACAGGATAGGTTGTGATGTTGGTCCAAAAGTATACCAGCGCCCAGGAGCAGATGCGGGAGGTGGGTGTGGACTGAGGCGCACAGTTCTGTGGTCCTGATCTGTTGTTCAGAGGCTGGGCTAGATGTGGTGTTGCACACCTGTCATCTTAGCTGTCTGGGAGGCTGAAGCAGGAGCATCACAAATTCAAGCTTAACCTGGGCAACTGAGTGACTTAGAAAGACGCTATCTAAAAGTAAGAGAGAACCAGAGTTGTATGTCAACACAGTGGCTCTGGATTCGACACCTGGTATTTTTTAAAAAAGATTTTAGATAGAAGAGATGTCCAGGGACACCCACTTCCTCCCACACCCAGCTGTGGGCTGGACACCTGTTACCCTTCTGGCTGACAGCTACCACATGAGCTCCTCTCTGGACATGGCCCCGGACTGCAGGGAGCCTCCAGGTGGCCCTTTCACACTTACAGGGCCTCGGCAGTGACTGAGCTGCCTCTCCTCCAAGGTTATACCGATGGCCCCAAGACTCCTCGGGGGATCACCCAGTTGGCTCTTCTGCACCTGGGCCCAGGTGTGTCCCGACTTCATCCCTCGTGGCCTTGAGTCTGGCATCTGTCCTCCACAGTCCCCGGATCTGTCAGAGCAGCAACTGCCCCTCACGGCATACATGGGCTCTGCTCTTATTATGGTGCTTAAAACACAAATTGCGCTGAAATCACTGCCCTTCCAGGACACTCCACACTCTTGATTCTATCATAAATTGACTACATCATACAACTACTCTGTGTTCTCCACTTCTACCATTTATTCCACTTTAGGATGAGCGGTTTTGATCCATGATGGCTGAAAACAAATTTCTTGAATGTGCCAAAATGAAACAAAGAAAGATTATTAACCTGCATGACAAAATTCAAGCTTTGTAATTGGAGGTGTCTTCAAGGAAATGATCTAAGAGTGACAGATAGAGCAATCATGAAGCAATTAGGAATTGGAAAAGTCTTTTAATAACAAGAAGAACATCATAAACATCCTTCAGCCTGGGAATATTGAAAAAACAATTATATAAATTAATTTAACATAGGTAAAACTATAGCCTCAGAAATGCATGGATTATTGGGAATTCAAAAGGGGGTTGCCACTGTTGAAGCAGATTATTAGAACTACCATTTACAGGGCAGTGGAAACAGAAATCTATCTGTGTTATGATGGTCCTTTGGCTACAGTATTGCACAGGAAATGCAGAGGAACAGAACTGCTGATATATCTTCTCAGCATTGAGTGCACGACAGTGAGCATCAGATGGGTGGATGGAGAAGTGACAGACGGATGGGTAGATAGATGGGGTGGATGGATGAGTGTGTTACGGGGTGGGTGGTTGGTCAGAGGGGTGGATAGATGGATGCAGGGTAGATGGATGAGTGGATGTATAGATAAGTAGAGAGATGGGTGGATGGATGAGTGGGTAGGTGAGTGGATGTATAGATGGATGGATGAGTGGATAATAGGAAGGGTGGATAGATAGATGGATAGATGGGGGGTGTAGGATAAATGGATGCAAGGTGGATGGGTAAGTAGGTGTATGGATGATGGGTGATGGATGGATGGATGGATGGATGCTGGGTAAAAGGATGCATGGTAGATGGATAAGTAGGCATATGGATATCGGGTGATGGATGGATGGATGAGGTAGCTGAATGAATGGATAGATGGATGGGTAGATAGATGGTAGATGGAGGGTAGAGAAATGGAGAATGGATCAATAGTAGATGGGTGGATGGATAGGTGGATGGATGGGGAGATAAATGGAAGGATGGGTAAATGAATGGGTAGAAGGGTGCAGGTTATATGAATTCAGGGTAGATGTATGGATGGAGGGATGGATAAGTGGATGGATGGATGGATGGAGAGGTATGGGTGGATGAATATATGGTAGGTAGGTGGATAAATGGATATGTGGATGCTGGATAAATGGAAGAGTAAGTAGATGGATGGATGGGTAAGTGGATCCAGGATAAATGGATCAGGGTAGATAAATGAGTAGGTGGATAGTTGGATGGATAATGGATAGATGGGTAGATGTGGGTGGATGGTTGAATGGGTAGATGGATGGCTAGGCAGACAGATAGACGGGTAGATGGACTTACAGGTAAAAGGATGAGTAGGTAGACGGATGGGCAGACGGAAAGGGAGTGGATGGGTATTTGGAAGTATGGGGGGTATATCGATAGAAGAATATGTGTGTGCATATGACCCCTGAAATTCTGAAGAGTAGCTAGTGAAACGAAGCATCGGCATGTGTGCACATGCATCCAAGTTAACTCTTGTGCTTTCAGGATGTGGGCACTCAATCTGGGCAAAGATGGGCAATGTGAACACTGCCACTTGTTCAGCCTTTGCTCAGGGGCAGCCTCACCTCACAGTTTCCCATTTCTAATCAACCCATTGGCCATAACCACTGGTTTACGCTGCTCATTCGTTCCACGAAACATTATTTTAAGCTTTTGAAAATTGGACGTAGGAATAAATAAGACAAGTCTTTGTTCTGATGACACTTTGATCATGGTTGAAAGATCAAGTCATGTATCAATTCCAAAAGCCATTTGATTCTTTCTCTTCTAGTTTTTGATTTTCCCATTTTTATTTCAGAGACATTGTTATTCTTCTTCTGGTAATAATTGTGGGCTGTGCTAAAATTTTTTTCTTCATGTCTGGTATTGTAAAGTGCATTATTACTTTACTAACATCATCATCTTTGTCCACCCTTTACCCCTGATCTTGACTGCACCAGATATTTTGCTGGGTGCTTTATATACATGAAGACGTCCTCATAAATATAGAGTCATTAGCTTTATACAGAAGTTGTGAAAGCTCTGGCTTGAAGAGTTTAAGGGTCTATACAGAGGTAGACACAGAAAGATAAATGGAGAATTTGAACTCACTTCCTTGTAGAGCCAAGTTGAGAGATTTCATTGAGTTTTCCACTAAATGTTAATTCATTGGACATTTGCTTTGCTAAATCAGAGCAAATCAAGGTTATTACACATACAGATGTGTTTTGTTAAATCAGGTTTCGGAATTGCCACCCCATAAGGCACCTTGTGTAGTTCTGCTCAGGTGCTCAGCACAGAGGTTCAGGGGAGCTATTTCCCAGGAGAGTAAGGACATGAGGATCATTCATGACCCCGGGCTTACTTGGCTCTGCTCATTCTTCTGCCTACTCTGATATACCTGCTACCGGTTCCCATGATGGCTTGGTCTGGATGTTCGCCCAAAGCTTCACGCGCTCATAGGCGGGACTGTTTATAGGTGGCTGGATCTAGAGTGTGTGATGTTGGGGTGAAGGTCGTGTGATTGCTAAGTTAGTGTGCTGATTGATTTGGCCTAGTCCTGGGAGTGGGTAAAGGGGAGGAAGGCTGGAGCTGAAGGTGACTGCTGTCAGCCCTAAGGACATGTTCCCCGGGGTAGGTAGAAGGCACAGAAAGAGAGGGGCGCTGTTGCCCAGTGGCCACTTCTCACTCCTCTGCTTTGCTCCCTCTTGCTACCATGAACTATTTCTCCTCTGCAATGCCCACTGCCGTGCCAATCTGCCTTGGAGCCAGCTGATTATGGACAGAAACTGAGCCACTGAGGACACATTAAGCCACTTGTGAGACATCAGGGTACAGAGAGCACAGGATCTGTGGCTGCAGCAGCTGCTAGTGGAGCTCGGTCCCTTGCCAGTGCTCTGGATGCACCGACTCACCTTCTATAATCACCGGTTTCTCAAGAAAATAGACATCCCACCCCAGGGAAGTAACCACAATATGAAATAGTGTAATAGACATTGTTTCCTTAATTTTAGGGAAAAAATAAGATGTTATCTGAGCATACTTTGCAACGTGTTATGTTATGATTTCTTCTGTTGGTCAGAAATCAAAAGCCCTGCTTTGGCCCAGAGGAAACAGCGAAGGCTTCCGCTTGTCCGGGCCTCACAGCCTGATGCTCCTAGCTCCCGCTGCATCCATTTCAGCCAGGCTGTCTGGGGCCCGCGTGGTGCCTCCTCCTTGCCTGCCAGTGTCCCTGCACTCTCCAGCTGGTGTTCTGGCTCTGCTGGATGCACAGCCCAACCCCTGTGTCAACTCCCCTGCTAGGTCTTCCTCAATCTAGGTTTCCCCCAAACTAGGGCAGAGTGTGCCTGAGCCCCAGCTGGCTGGCATCCGGTCAAAAGCCATACTTGGCTCTGCTGGCCTGGCTGCCTCACCTCTGTTGCTGCCCCAATAACTCTTTCTCTTCCAGGCCTCGTCCTCACCACTGTCTGCATGGGCCAGGTCTAGTGATGCAGCTCCTCTGCCCCCACTGCTGTGGCCCCTTAATAACAGCAGCATCAGGACAGGCGCCAAGGACATATGTGGACACAGAAATTTGAGTGTCACAGGCAAGGGTATATCGAGGCATTTCCGCCAGGTGGGAGAGGATGTGGCTGCAGAGGAAAAGTGTCCATTCTGTGTTCTATCGTCCAGGTTTCAGAACTTTTGCAACTGGTTTAAGGCAGCTGCCTTCTCTATCACCGGCCCCTTCTGGCCCATAGTTACTTCATTGTGACATTTTGTTTTGTTTTGTTCTTTAAGATGGGATCTCACTGTATATTTTGGTCTGGTCTTGAACTCACTATGTGGCCCAACCTGGCTTCCATCGTCGTGCCTCAGCCTCCAGGCTGCTGGAAACATAGGCGGACACCACCATGCCCAGCTTGCACCTGAATTTTGTCCGAATATGTGGCCTTGTTTGTGTAGAAGCAGTAATTGCACTAAAAACATGACCTTGTTTTATCTGGAGACAGAAAGCCTGGGAAGATGAGCGGAGGGGAGTGTGGTGTGGGGCCCAAGTCCTGTCACAGGACTGTCCCACCTGGCCAGTGGGGACAGAACATGCACAGGGGAGAGGTGCAGGTGGAGCTCCACACACTCACAAGCTGCCAGGACCAGCCCTTGCCTGCCCTGTGGTTTCCTTTCTGTGAAATGAAGGTGCCACACTGAGTTGTGTTCAGTGACCTCCTCTCTGAAGCTGAGTGGCAGCTGCAGTAGCTCACCCAGAAGGCCCAGGTGGAGCCAGTGTGATGCTCAGGCCCAGAAACCACTCTCCAGCACTTGGTGCCTGTCTAAGGAAACGCTCATCAAAGCCAACGACAGTAGTGCACACCTGTCATCCCAGCACTCTGGGAGGCTGAGGCAGGAGGATCATGAGCTCCAGTTGCTTGGGCAACTTAGGGACTTAGTGAGACTCTGCTTCACAATAAAAATTTGAAAAGAACTGGAAATATGGCCCAGTGTGAAGGCCCTGGGTTCAATCCCCAGTACTGAATGTAAAGTCCACCTGCCACACCTCCTCCCTCCCGATCTTGCGGGGATCAGAGTGCGCAGTGCAAAGCACCTCCACTTCAGTGAGGCCAACAGGGGCTGGAGGGAGGCCGAGGACTCAGGCTCCTACCAAGTTGGCTGGGGGTGGCCACACCTCCTGCGGGTGGTGCTGCCAGCTTGCCAGCCTCTGTTCACTTGAGTGTTTGACTTCTGCATAGTGAAGAGTCCTCAGTGGGGTGGAAATGGTCTCACCCACGTGCTCTAGACACTGGCACAGATGTCTCCTGAGGAGTGCTGTGCCATGCAACTCATGGCACCATGATGGCCGTGGCGCTCCAGCCATCACACCCACAGTCCCACAGCAAAAACTGGCTTTGAACCTGGATCAGTGGCTCTTCCTTTGATCTCTTGACAATGTACCCAGGGAGAGAGGCTAAGTGGGGTGGTGTCCATTGTGCAACCGAGCCCACCACCCTGCTAATTCTGAGAGATGGCGCTGCTAATGGGGTACCAGGAGCTGGATGTCAGACCTAAATACCTGGTCCCTGTCAAGCTGAGTCACATCATCCATGAAACACTGGCTAAGAATAGCATCCCTGGATTCTGTACATGGACACAAGGACCCAGCCTCCCCAGACAGGCGACACAAAGCCTTGTGGGTCATCATGACTCTTGGTGACCCAGAGCTGCTACAGCATTGTCACCACATCCGTGGCTCATTTTCTGGTCAGATGTGACGTCACCCACTGCTATGTCACTGGCTGCACACAGCGAGGTGAGGCCATTGGAGAGGAGGCGGCTGCAGCGAGGTGCTCAGGTCAGGGCCCGCTTTGCCTCTCCTGTCTCCTGCCACGGTCATTTCTAGGACCAATCCACTTGGGCAGGGGTGGCTGGCTACCCTCTGAAGGACATAGACAAAGGTCCACAAAAGTGGGTTACAAAGCAGAGAGTCAGATAGCCTTAGCAGGGACTCCTTCCAAGCACATCCAAGGTGGGGAAACAACATCCTGCTCCCGGAGGCCGGGAGGTTCTGGTCCAGGCTGTCAGCTCAAGGGGACATCCTTGCGTGGTCCATACACAGAGTGTTCTTGGGTCCCAAAGGGCGGGTGTGCACAGCCCAGGAGGGAGGTGGTAACAGGGTAGCTTGTCCAAGTCCCAGCTCCGCATGCCAGAAAGTCTTTCAATCTCTGGCTTCATCAACTTCTCATGGGAAATCAAAACAGCCACATTGACTGCTCAGTAGCTGCTAGGACAGGTTTGAGGTGATACTATGAGCTGATTGCCATGGTGCATGATTGTAATCCTGATTCTTTGAGGCTGAGGCAGGAAGGTCATACAGTTGAGCCTAACCTGGGAGATTCAGTGAAAATAAAAAGAGGTGGGGATGTAGCTCAATTCAGAGTCTTAAAATCAATCTGAAGTATCACATACATAAACACACACACACAGAAATACGACGTTGTGTATGTGGCCGAAGCCACAGTCTGCTGTGCAGCGAGCCACACTGCTGACCGCTGGCGGGTGAGTCTGCCACTCTTCACAGCTGATGTCTTGACCCAGTGGCATCCCAGAGCCTCCGGAAGGAGCCAGACTCGCAGGTAAGAGACTCAGCCTCACTCAGTTAGTGTTTCTCTGGGAGCTGACCCTCTCCTCCCTTCCAGGATCCCGGAACAGATGTATCTCAGAGAGGAAATGAAGTGAAGGAGCATTTCCTGTGGTGGTGAGGCCCGGTGCCCACGGGACTCTGGGTAGCGCACTCACTCACGTTGGCAGTTGCTATCAACGGGCCAGCGAGGGCACCTCCCTGGATTATTGCAAAAATAATTCCAGATAGTGTGTCTGCGCTGGAGCCGTGGAGCGGCCGCCCGATCCCTCAGTCATGAACAGACAGCGACCCCGCATCCCAGCCCCTGGCCGGGCCTGGCCAGGGCTCCACGGGAGCTGCAGAGACCCCGAGGTGATTGTGGACGACTTCCCTGCAGCGGGGCGGCACCTCAGGGGTGCTGGGGCGACTGTGTCCTGCGGGATCCCACGGTGCTCAGGGGCAGGGGCAGGAGCAGCCCAGGTGGTTGTCTGCAGAGCTGGCTTCCAGCCCGTGTCCTGGGGCTGCCGTGCAAGCTCAGCTCTCGCTGCCAGTGACCAGGACCATCCTGACTGTCTTCTGGGGTGCAGAGGAGAGTGGGAGCCCGTGGGACCACTGCCTGCCGTGTACGAGGACATGCGTGGAGACGGTGACCTCTTTGTGATTCAACTTGACTCCACAGACAGATCACAGCGTCTTCTGGAAGCTTATTCAAAACACAGAGTCTCAGGCACCACCCAGACCACGGGGACCAGGATGGACCCTCCAGCCGGATTGGGGGCTGCTGCACCTGTGGGCGATTGTGCTGTGTCCCCGGAAGGGCACTTGTGGGGAGTCTCATTTATCCTTTGGTTTCTCTGGTTCTCTCCTGGCCTCTAAATGAAATTAGTGTCATTTGTCTATTTGTAATCCAATGTCACCTTGGTGGGACACTCACCCTGCACTGCCCTGGATTCTGAGGTTGGCAGGGGTGACAGCAGTGAGTCCCCCACATGGCAGCTCCCTGACTACTGGAAATAGCTAAACCTTCCTGCACAAATTGCAGGTGCTGAGCCTTAGAGTCGGGCGCTGGTGGGCATGGACTCTCTGGGCCAGGGATGCAGACCCGGGAGGAGCTGTTCTTTGTCCTTGGAGGAGTGGGCTGGGTCTGGGCCGCAGCCCCCCTTCAGCCCCCTCCTCCTGCCTGACGTGTGGGCCGAGGGCAGGGTGTGTGGAGGATAATGACGGCAGCCTGGGGCCATTTGGACTGAGCCAGTGGGCACAGCTCCCAGGCTGACAGGGCAGCTTTCTTCTGAGAAGAGGGCCGGAGGCGGTGCGGTAGCCGACTTCAGAGGCTTCGCCCTGGAGCCCCCCACGAAGGGGCAGACTCCATCTCAGAGCTACAACCCTGAAGGCACCTGCTGCACTGGTACCATCTGCCTGCCCCAGAAAGCCAGCCCCATAACCCTTGCCAGACGCAGCATGTCCTTGGAGGGCTGCAGGCCCCTGCCTGTCCCCAGGGGTGTGGGGCTATGCGCCGAGCTGTGGCCACTTGGAGATTTGCAGCCCTGGGTCGGAATCCCAGCTCAGAAACCAACTGCTGTGTGTGCTCTCAGATCGGTGTACAACCTCTCCAAACCTTATTTTCTGTCTCTGCCATTTTATTTCTTTTTAAAAGAGATGAAAAATTGCCTGTAGGGCACTGGGAAAGATTAACTGAGACAACATCTAGAACAGTGCAGCGTGGAGTCCCTTTACATGTGTGTGGAAGAGACAGCTGCTCAGTATCTTTCTTCCCAGCCCTCCCTGGTGCCCAGCTCCTGCTGTGTGGCACTCTCGGTTACCTGCTCTTATACAAGGGGCTTTCTGACTTGGAGTGTCACTCCTGTCCTTGGAGTGCCCTGTGGAAAACTCCCTGGATTTCCTCTTTGGAAGCCCAAGGCTAAATTTCACCCTAGAGTGACATCATCTTATATTATTGTACAATAACAAAATTAAAGTTAAAACATTCATCCATTTATCTGCCTATTCACTATGCAACCAATCTTCTTCCTCCCATCCTCCTACTCATGCCATTCATCCAGCCAGGCAGCCACCTGTCCATCCACCTACCCATTGATCCACCCACCCTTATGTTAACGCCATTCATCCATCCACTCATCCATCCATCCACCCCCCTTTTCATCTGTTCACTCATCCATCTTCCCATCAGCCTATCCACGCAGATAGCCACCCTTCCATCCATCAGTCCATCCTCCTATTCATGTCACTTCATCTGCCCGCCCATCTACACACTCACCCATCCACCCATCCGCTCATCTGACTATCCAACCTGTCGTCCACTCACTGACCCACCGTCCATCCATCCACTCATCCACTCATCTATCCATCCATCTTCCCACCGCCCACACATTCATCCGCCCACCCATTTGTTCATTCCCTTGGTAGTCTTGCTCTAACGATCATCCCCAAGCCTAGATCTGTGCTCGTCATCAAGAAGAGCTCAAAATTGAACAGGACCAATCATGAAACTTCTTAGATCCCTTGTTCTTCTGTAAAAAGAAACATTGTGATTGATGAGTCCTCAGCCTACTTCCAGCTTGAACACTGTATAGTACTTTCATCATCCTCATCAAAAAGCATCCATAAAAAGACCCCACAACATAGGGATCTGTGTTCTACCCAATAGAAAACTCCATGTGCCTTTGGGGAAGTTTAAATTAAGACCAAATGGTCGAGCCACACAGGTAGAGAGATATAAAATAATACACTAATCTTAGAATTAGAAGGAATCACACCGGACTGTCCTAAGCCTCCTTTCCCAGCAACATCGATGGAGTCTGGGTGTGCGTCCAACCTCACACAGCCCACTTACATCCTTACAACAACCTCATGAGGAGGTGTGTTATCTAGGTTTTATAGATGAGAAAACTGAGCCATGCTGAACTACTTGCTTAAATTTACTCAACAAATGCAAGGTGAATGGAAGTCCAGCCCTGCGGCCCTGGACAGCGACCCCTTCGCAGGCTTTGGACACTGTGGTGCATCCTGAGCCCCTGGCTCTGTTGACTAACAGTGCACAGTGTCTTCTCTGGCAGGTCCAGGGTCTCTAGGACTCCAGGTCCCATGAGCGTAGGGACTTGCTCAAGCTCTCAACAAAGTAGGACCCATGTGCTCCAGTCTCGCATGTGCGCATGTGTGCACATGCACACACATTCTTACACACACAGCACTTAATACACACTCACACACAGCACACTGGTGGTTCATACCCAGCTGTGTCATGGAAGATAGATTTTTACCCATAAAATAAGCAAGTCATCATCTGAAAAATTACTATTTAGAACAGGAGAGGAAGAGAAGACAGCCTTTTGAATATGACCCATGTCCTGAGGGTGTGGGAGGGAACAGAAAGGTGGAAAGTCAGGGTGGGAGCTCTGGGGAGGGGTAAAGAGAGATTCGCTAGGAGTCGGAGACATGCAGAGAAAAGCTTATCGTGTTGTGGAATCTTGAAATATGGCAAAAAGCAATTTTCAAAGATAAATGAGCGGGCTGGAATCAAGAGAGTAAAGCTGCCATTTCAGGTTATGTAAGAGAGAAATGAGTACTTTCCTTTCTGTTCAGGTAAGTCTTCAGCTACCTGGCTGCCCCTCCTCCTCCTCCAGAGACACCCCCTCACACCCACCACACCTACCACACACACACACACACACACACACACACACACGCACACACACGCACATGCACACACACACATGCATACACACATGCGCACTCCCCACTCCCACCCCCAGCGCCCGCCTCTCCGTCTCTGCTTCCCACACCCCTCCTGGCCCTGGCTGGGAGGTAGATACAGGAAGATTTATCATTGCTGGCTGCTGGCTTCTGCCTCCCAGACCTGGACCATCCCTCTCAGAGCTGCTTTATGTGGGGTTGTTAGCTCTGCTCTGCTGACTTGGGAGGGCACATATTTTTAATCTTTATTATTTTTAATGCTATACTTCATCCCTGGGCTTCTGGCTGCAACCACATTCTGACCTCAGAATACCAACATCAGGAAAGCCACTGCTATTTGTCACCCCCTCACGGATCGCCTGGGGTTCTGAAATTAAAAAGCAAGGGAGGGAGCACCAAGCAGGCTCCGGGCAGGGCGTGCTGGCCCTCCTGAAGGCCACCCACTGTGCTTGCAAGGGGTCTTAAGCAAACAGGAAGAGCCTGAGCTGAGAGCTGCCAGCCAGGGTGCTGAAGTGCTTTCTCTTCTAGGAGAAGAAGGCATACGCACAGGGAGCCCCCGTATCCAGCTTTGAGGGCCCTTCACGCTGAATGTGCACATAGCCCGTGGGGCCCGGGATCTCTCCTCCAGGGCCACGGACTCCTGTCTGCATTCCAGCATTCACGGCAAACCTGCTCCCTGACCGCTGGCCTTATGCTCCCCTCACTCCTATTTCCTCTGTGCTGAGGTGAAACACTAGGACGAAAGGTCTCCAAATGCCCCTAAGCCTCACTGCAGGAGGCCCGTGATGGCTGAGCACGCAGAGCATGTTCCCAAAGCGCACCGGACCCCGAAGCCCCCAAGCCTCCCCCATCACCCTGTGCACGAAATTTCCTGTCACATTTGCCCCATTTTGCAGCACAGGGAAGAGACCCAGAGAAGGTTGTCATATGGACAGTATTGAGACATGTCGCACTCTTACCCTTCCAATCTCTGACACCCCAGCCCTGGCCCCTGGGGGCCCCAGGAGGCCCCAGGAGGCCCCCACTGCCCAGCCCCGCACAGCAAGGCCTGGCTCCTGCTGCTTCAAATGCAGTGCTGAAAGGACAGTCACAGTTTGACACTCTGATGCTAGCGACAACTCCAATTGTGTTCTCCTCTCCCCAAATTCTGCACTGTCCTGACATCAGGGACAAAGGCCGTCCACAGCAGCTCGGGGTATGTAGGACGGAGCTGTCCAGGGTGGCAGACGGTGGCCTATTTGGACTGGTTTTGTCAGTTCAGGGGGAGCTCTGCTCTCTGCCAGGCTTTTCTCCATCAGATCCCATAATTGAATTTTTCCCTTCACTTATTAGAATTCACTTTTTGAGTTGCAGAAGCCCCTGGAAAGGAGTGGACTTTGGGAAGGAAAGCTCCATTAGGCCAGGATGCCCACCAGCACCCTCCTAGAGGGCAAGATGAGGGTGCCTGGCAAGGCCGTCCAGCCGCCTCCCGCTGCCAGCTGCTCTTGGGGAAGAGGTGACGCTATCATGAGCCGGAGAGAGATCTGACCAGCTGGACATCTCTGCTCTCGCTTCCTGCTGTGCCACAACTTTGGAGCGCCTGCCTTCCTGGCCGTCTGTGACAGCACCAGAGAGATGTCTCGGGGCCAGGTGCCGTGCCCAGCAATGCCACTGGGCTGTGCCTCTCCAGCGACTGCTCCACCTGCCTAGTCCCAACCACAAGCCCTGTGGGTGGGCAGCACCCAGCGATAACCAGGCACCAGCGGAAGCCCTGTAGGCAGAGGGAAATCTCCAGCCTCTGAATGCAGGGAAGGAGAGCTGTACATCCAATGTCCTTGGAGGCTCTGAGGCAGGAAATTTTTGTTTTTTAACTTTTCTAGGCCAGCACAGCAAGTAGGGAGAGTGAAGAGCAGAGTAACAGATTTAAAAACTGAAAGTCTCTTAGGATTTAATCCACAGGGGAACACTTGAGAGTGTTTTAAGGGACTCCTGGAGGTCCGGGCAGCCGGTGTCAGCACACTCTGCTCCCACTCATGGCTTCTGAATGGCACCCCGGCTGCCCTCGAAACTTCACTGGTGACGCCCCTTGTGGGTCAAAGTCCTCAGGTTCACTTTTCACTCGCTTTGCCGTCTAGTCAGCATCTGCTCCCTTTCTGGGATTTTTAAATACTATGTTAATATTTCTCTATCTACCTGTCTGTCTGTCTGTCTGTCCATGTCTCTCTTTCATATCTATATCTATATTTGTATCTATATCATCTCTAACCAACCATCTGCTCATCCCTCTATTCAACTATGCAGCCTCCATTTATCTATCGTCTATCTAACCTATCTACCCATGATCCATCTGTTCATCATCAGTTTATCCATTCAGCCAAGCAATTATCTGTCTGTCTGTCTGGTAATTGTGCTGGGGATCAAACGCAGGGCTTCACGCTTCTCACGTAAGCACACTGAACTGCACCCCAGCCCCCTCTTACTTTTCTAATGGCGCCCTGTTTGGGGTGACTGTTTTTCTTCCTGCTTCCTATTTGCTGTGGGTGTCATCTATAGGGCATCTCTGGGCTGCTGCATTTTGCCCCTTCAACACTTTCCACCTGCCACTCATGACTTGTTAGAAGATGACGAGGCAGCGGGCTCTGCAGCTCGGCCTGACTCTCACTGACCTCTCACCTCCTAGAAGCAGCTTCTGTTCCCACCCTGGCACTGGTGTGGACACTTAGGACACAAGCCCTCTTTCCCAGCCTCTCTATGCCCAGCCAAGTGTGGGTGGACACACATCACCAGACAGTAAACAAGCACCATGCTTAACTGTGCCAACACAGGACCACCAGCCAGCCCACGTACAGTGTGGTCTTCGACACTTAGGCACCAGGATGGGTTTCCCAGGAGACAGTTCTTCCCCAGACTGGGAGCACAGTGATTTGAGATGATTCAGAGGAGCATAGTCTAGGTACCCATGCTCACAGTTCAGAGGAGGGTCTGTGCTATTGTGAAACGCTGGTGCCCAGCCGAGGCTACAGGAGGGGGACCTGCCAGCATCCTGCAGAGTGGTAAGTGCCAGCCTTGAACTTGAACACCGAACAGGTCTTCCCATGCTTCACGTCCTGACCTCCCCCTGTGGTAACCACTGTACAGGAAATGGAGCTTCAGGAAGTTTCACCTGCTCGGTTACATGAAGAGTTTTGAGTTCCAGGTGATCAAAGCTGACTTGGGCTAACCTGAGCAAGGAAGGCAGGAATGAAAAAGACAAATCAAAACAGAGCCACATTGGCAGGATTCTGGGCTGACTGAAGCATAGAGGGCCGTGCTCACTTTGGTCTTTGGGAAGACCAAGACCTGCTACCCTCATCTCTGTGTGTCTGCTCAGCTCTGTGTCCCAGATAGACACCCACAGAGCAGGTCCTTGGTCTGTGCCAACAGCATGGTGTCATGGCAAGGCCACTTCGGTAGTATCCAGGGTGTCAAAGAAGCTGAGGATTGGGATTTGCCATGAGGGTCCCTGGCCTTTCAAAACCTGTCTCCCATCATCCTCAGGTCAGAGTTTCTGCATGACCTTCTCTGGCCAGATGGCCACTGTAACTTAGGTTTAATCTTTCTTACCCAGAACTGAAGGATCACTCTGCTTACACCCAGGGAGGAGTTGAAAGCCACCTGTCAGGACTGTGAATGGGAGGTGAGTGTGGATCTCATCTCCACCCCATGATGTTTCAGGAAAACCTGGAGATGCTGCAGCCCAGAGCTCGGGCTTCCAGGCGTGTGGCCACTCCAAGCTTATCTGTCTGTCCTCTTGCCTAAAATTCTGCCTCTGTCTGTTGTCAGTGAGCTCCAAGTCCTACGGAGACCTACAGAGAACTACAGACAGCTGTGCCTTTATTAACTCTCCTGGGGAGGGAGCAGCTCCACCCCTGGCACCCGAGGGGCAGCAGAAGCCAGGGGTGGGAACAGGAAGGGAGGGTGTGGTCCTCACACCTCGAGCTGCTGTAGCTCATGTTCTTCGAGGGGCAGAGAAGGCCGTGGTCAGTGCAGTGAGGGCCCAGAGGCTCAGCACAGTTGGTGAAGGGACATCTATGTGACCTAGTCCCACCCTTGAGCATGTACAGGACTGACTTTTAATGAAATAATGCTCAGAGGGGACGTTTTCACAGCTCTCCACTCAGGCTCAGTCTCCCCTTCTCTATGACTTTATGACATTTTACTAGTCCATTTAGTGCTAAAGTGTGTGAGGTACTGGCTTAAGAGACACACAGTAGAGTGAGGTGTCCAAGATTTAAACAAAGTGATGATTATTTAAATTTCTAAATATTTATTGCAGTAAAAGATACATTGCTGTGAATCCCCCTCAGAATCCTCCTCTGGTTTTGTATGCACTCATCCCATTGTCCTTATCTTCTCCTGCAGCAGCTCTGGAGTCCTCTTTTCTGAGGGTCTTTATGAAATGTGAACAAGAATACAGTGACTACTGCTGCCGAAAGCCGCGCAGTGGAAATGCAGCTCATAAACACATACAGCGCTGTGTCCTCGTCCACCTCAGTCACCGGATCTGGCCCCGTGTGACTCCAGCTCTTCCCCAAAGTCACAATGATCAGGAGAGGGAGACGTTTTGGTCCATTCGGGACATGGAGGCAGCCAGGACAGGGCAGCTAAAGGCTCTCCTGAAGGAGAACTCCAGAGCTGCTGCGGGAAGTGGTGAGGATGGTGGGATGAGTGTGTTCAAAGCCAGGGGAGGATTTTAAGGGGTTCATAACAGCCCATCCTGTATTATAACAATGTAAACACCCACTGCAGCTTCAGTTATACCTCAGCCTGTACTGAGCCCCTGGCCCACTGGGAGGTACGAGGACACAGCAGCCTGTGGAAGGGACAGTATGGGCAGAGAGGTGGGGTGGGAAGGACACTTTCTCAGGCCCACCTGGTTGGAACTAGCTCAGATCTGGAAAGTGAGGCCTGTGCACTTCCCTCACAGCCCCAGCCTGAGGCCCCGTCTGCTGTTACAGGGTCCTTTCCCCGTTCTCCCTCCGCTGCTCATCCTGACAAGCACATTTCTCCTCTCCACGCTGATACTAAAGACGGGCCCTGGGAGAAAGGAGTGATAGGATGCCAGCTGGGCCCCAGGATGCTAATGACACCAGCTGCTGTGATCTTGGTACCTTCTGCAAAGGAGAAATGCTCATGCCGTGGTCTGGCTGCTTTCTGAAGGGGCCGACCTGGCTGCCGTCCCAGCCTGCCCGGGATGGGGAGGAAGTACTGGGCCGCTGTGATCAGCTGAGCCCTGCTATTCCCCAGAAGGTCAGGATGGAAGTTTGCTCTGCCATCTCCCCACCTCCTGCTCCAGGGAATGCCTCCTTCCCCCAGGGACTCAGCTGTGGTGCCCTCTTCTGTATCTTGGGTGTAGGCAGCTGTGCCCCCAGAGCCTGGAGTTTGGTGTGCATAAGTATGTGTGCATACATGTGTGTGCACACGTACACGGTCTGCTAGCACCACGCCCGAGAAACACCGTCTGCTAGCACCACACCCGAGAAGCTGAGTGCAAGGAGAGCTAAACTCTCTGCAAGAAACTGTCCTTGAGTCACATTAGCGGGGCTGCTCCTGCGGCCTGCTCCAACCTGGCATGGACACACACTGCCACATGGCTGCCACAGCTGGTGTGGAGCAGAACTGCCCACACCTGTCTCAGGATGCTTGGCTACCTCTCTGCCCTGCTCCAGCCTGGGAAAGACCTGAATGTCTTAGGAGCTGACTAACCACCTAATTCATTTTGCATATGCTCCTTTTGGCTGGCACTGCCACCAAATGGTCCCTGGGCTGACCTGGTTAGAGGAGGAGGTAGGGGACTCCAAGGTCGAGTGCAGACACCAGTAGCTTTGCTGCCGACCCGGGCAGAGTGGCCACTCCACTTCGTCAACGGGGAGCTTTGCCGGGGTCTTCTGGATGCCTTTGCCCCAGTGGAACCAGTTGGCTGGATTTTCAGGTTGGATCTTTCTGTTTAAGCTAATTTACTTTGTCACATAATAGACACTTGGTTAAAATAATTGGCTTGGTTACCTCTCCTCGCTGAAGCACACTTTAACTTTCCTTGAGCTTGTTATTTATTTTTAATTAGGGGCTTTGGTAACCAGGGACTAATTTTCTCAAGTTATTGTACCTATATGAAACCAACAACCTGCTTTCTGGTTATGATGTGAGGTCATATGATATTCGGCGATGGGCGGGATCACCCTGCTGTCGCCTCAATCAGGGGAAACATTGGCTTAAGGATCAAGGAAAAGACAGAAGGGCCTGGCCGGAAGCAGGCCAGACTGAGGCGTCCATGTGGAGCCTGCACTTGTCCCCACATCTGCTGCTGGTCTCAGATGGTCTTTGTGATTTAGATCATCTTCTCCTGCAGTAACCACGGTCCAACCACAGAAGCAGAAAAATAACCCTACAGAGGACAGGTGTCCCATAATGTGGGATCCCAGACCAGCAAAAGCGGTCTGTCAGAGTGCAGGAGAGGACCTCTGAGCAGACAGTGACTAGAGTATCACTGGTGTGTTCTGACTTAGTGCACCTGCTCAGGAGTGAGAGCCGGACTCACAGCGCTGGGTCTGCCAGACCGAGGCCACCAGGTGGGCTTTACTGTCAGAACTGGGCAAGCAGAGGCATGCTTCCTAGAGGCACCAATCAGCCCATGATTAGAAATGTGCTTAACAACGTCTGCAGGACCTTGAGGAGCTGGGGCTGCAGCTCTGCGGTGGGACACTCGCCGAGCAAGCTTGAGGATGATCCCCAGGACTGAGGAAAAATAGCTTTATGATTGCTGAGGTGTGGTCTGCATCTGTAATCTCAGCATCTGGGAGACTGAAGCTGGAGGTTCACAAGTTCGAGCCCAGCCCGGGCAACTTAGCTAGGCAGCAAGACTCTGGTCTCAAAGTTGTTTTTTTTTTTTTAAAGATGTTGTATTCTCATGTGTCACAGAATCTGGTGACCCTGTGGACTGAGCCACACGGTCAGAGTGGGAAAGCTCTGATATTGTGGTACTGAGCCACACCCCGCCTTGCAAAAAACGCCAGCAAATTTAAGCTGACGGAAATCAGTGCTGCAACCATAGCAAGGTACATTTTAGCCCATCAGACTAGAGCTCAGCACACCTGATATTACCACTGTGGGAAGCTGTAGAGACATAGATGTGAGAATATAAATATGCTGGAAAACAATTTTTGGAAGCCAAATATCTACTAATTCTTTCAATGAATGTATAGTTTGACTTAGAAGTGCCACTTATTAGAATTTATTCTACCGATGGATACATTCTCATAAATATGAAAAATATATGCAGTTGGATGTTTATTGCTATATGATTGAAATTTTTAAAGATATGGAAAAACCTAAATCCATCAGTTGACGGCACACTAAATTACTTGTAGCACATGCATCTACAATGAATGCCGGGAAAACACCTTAATTCCTCAGTCACTGGTATGGAAATATGCACAAGGGACACATAGAAGAGTACTGTGCTGTGACATGCAGACGACTACCGAGTCATGCTTTTTATTTTCCAAATTCCTGGTGTAAAAGGAAGAAAGAGACAGACAGACAGACAGGGAGTTGAAAAGACAGAGCAAGGACAGGATCCGTATTTATTTCACTAATTCCTTCATGGTGGATTGTGGCTGCTTTTTATGTTCCCTACATTTGGAATCTTGCCGAAATTCACACATGGGTGAGGCGCCCTGGCTTCCCTCAGGTCCTGACCTTGTGTAGGGCTTTCAGTCTTCATCACCAAATGGCCCTGAGATGAACAGGGTCTCTCCGTGCTGGGACAAGGAGTGTGTGAAGTTCCATGTCCTCTCCCTCCTCAGAAAGTTGACTCTCATAACCGAAAAGGAAAAGTCTCTAGTTATCCGATACTGTCCTCTCACTGCACCTGAGCTACACAGACCTTGCTATTTGCTTATGGTGGGAGGCAACTCCTTGGATACAAAATAAACTGAAGCGCTATATTAAGAACTAATCAGCACAGGAGAAACCACACATTTCCGAAGTGTGCAGTCTGATGGACTTAAACCTGTGTGAGCTCATGGGAAGCTACCACAGCCACCGAGGTGTCCAGCCCAACCACAGCCTTGGAAGTCCTTTCCTGTGCCTTCCCCTCCACCCCGACCCCACTCCAAATCAACTGCAGATGTGTCCTTGGCTAACAGACTAACTTACCTGCTAAGATCTGATGTCAGTGGTCTTGGCATCTTGGCATCTGGTTTCTTTCCAGCAACAGCACCTTCTGTCTGGGGACAGAAGCCAGACTTCAGGTTATGAACTGATCATCTTTTGCCGAGTGCATCCTAGGGTACCACAGCCATCTGTCTGTGGGTACTGTTGCTCCTGGGGTTTTACTGTTACTCCTGTGACTGCTCCTTCTGGCCCAAGTCCGTTTGCATGCGTACCCCATCTCTTGGGAGACAGCTTGGAGTGGAAAGGCTGGGTCATGTACTTGGTAGGCATCTCTTTAGCCTCATCAGAAACTGCCAAACGCTTCCCCAAAGTGTCCCCTCTGAATCAGGATCCTTCCATAGTGCCCCTGGAGCTTCCAGGGTCCCCACCACCTCCCAACCCTTGTCTGGGCAGCCAGACTTTCCAATTTCACACACCCTACCAGGTGTGTAGAGAGTCCTACTGTGGCATAAGGAGCACCCTTCACCTGACATCATGGAACTGTTTTTAACAACACACACATCAAACATGCTAGTGACCTGTTATATTCTCCTGTGTCACAGAATCTGGTGACCCTGTGGACAAAATCCTTAGGGTCTATGCTTCCTACAGTTTTTTTCAATTATTTTGTTCTAGAACACCTTCTAAATGTTGTGCTGTATCTCTCATTAGACCAAGAAGAATTCTGAATTCAATAAATTTCAATAAATGAGGAAGAATAAACTACAGAAATATGTCAAGCTTTATTAAACACACAGAAATTATATTTGAACTTTATTAAAACAGAAGCCTATCCACACACAAAGACGAAAGTCTTCGATGTGAAATTTCTTATTTCAGGGAATTTGCAATGCATTATATGCATGTTTGGAGAAAAGGCTACGTGGTGGGAGTGCTCTGAGTTAGACTGTGGTGCCAGGGACTCCGGTCTGTTGCTAGGTGAATGTGACCACGGCATCACCCAAAAAGGCACCCGTACCATAACTCCACACATAGCCAGGACATTCATGCACCTGGTCACTCATATGTGTGAATACTGCAGCGCCAACAGGGTGTTTACATGAGTCAGACAGAACCCTGAGAAACTGGCTGTGTGCAGCAAACACCATGTCAGGAAAGCCTGTCCTGGGGCTGTGGACAGAGTGTGGAAAAGGCAGGAGGAGGGGCACCATATTCTGCAAAAACTTCTGATTAGCATCTCATTGGCTTCTTGACAGTTAGAACTCACAGCCAGACCTGGTGTCGCATAGGCATCCCATCACCCAGAAAGGTGACCTTCTGGACCTTCTCTCTGGGAGCAATGGTTCAGACACTGTGCCCACCTGCTCTCCCTCTGCCTCGCCTGCCCCGTGCTGCTGGGCTGGGACCTGCATGGCTTCCTCCCCTCTGAGCTCAGCCAGAGAGGAGCTTCAGCAGAGCAGCCTCCAGACATGGCCACCACTCCCTCTCATCCAACCCTTTCCCTCGGTGAAGTTTGCAAGGGCCCTTTGGTCTGGTTGCCTTGAAGTGAATGTGTTTGTCTTTTCAAAAGCAGATATTTGCTGTCCAGCAGGACGTGCTCTTTGTGCCTTTGCTAAACATATGAAAGGCTCAAGGAGTGAGAGGACGAGTGGCCGGGCATAGTGCCACACACCTGTGAACCCAAGATTCAGGAGGCTGAGGCGAGAGGGTGGCGAGTTTGAGCTCAGCTTGGGCAACTTAAGGAGACCCTGTCTCAAAATTAAACATGATAAAGGGTGGGATATAGCTCAGTTCAAAAGCCTTGGACTCAGTTCCCAGTATATAAAAATAATGATGGTAATAATGAGGAGGAGGAGCTGGGAACTGGGTACCCGTAACGATGCTCTGGAGTCCCCAGTGCTCCACATGCAGGACCCAAATCTTGCTTCTCCTCTGGTGCCTGCCGGGCACCTTCCATCCATTCTCCTCTCTGCTTGAGCCAGCAGCTAGGAGCACATAATGGATGGAGAGCTGCACGCTCTCAGGGTCGTTTGTCTTTTTAAACCACAACAGCACTGAGGGCCTGTGTTCATCACACACTAAATATGCATGTTTGAGAGCTAGGATTTGGGCATCATTTCACTGATCCACTCTGCACTGCCTGAAAGAGACGCCGGGGAGGCAGACCACTTCGGGGATGAGACGGCTGAGGCTGGTGTTCATTACCTTTTAGGGCTACTTGGCTTGTCAGGGCTCCAGGCTGCAGCACAGCTCTGCCCCTCATACTGCTGGACAGCAAATATCTGCCTTTGAAAAGACAAAGACACAGATGCAGAGAGTTTCAGAAGGGGAGGCTAGGCTGCCTGCCCGTGCACTGAGAGCCTCAGGCCCTTGCAGTTCCTTTGCAAGGCAGACATGAAGGTTCCCCTTCTCTGTACATCTCTGCCATAGTGACATCAGCGAGAGCCACAGCTCCCAGGAAGGCTCTGGCCTGGGCTTTAGAGTGGGCAGTGACAGTGGGGACTGGGACGTTTCCTGGCCGGGTCCTGCAGGTCCCAGTTCCCAGCACGCGTCAGCCAGGGACTGCTTTTTGATAGTGCAGCCTCTGAGTTTGGCCTGATGTTGTCCACATCAGGTCAGCCAGAGACTTCTGCTGTCCGGACAAGACATTCTGAGCGTCACGTCAGGCTGGACTCAGAGCTGCTGGGCCATGTCCTGCGAGATCACTCCACCCCACCACGAAATGCCATCAGCTCTCTGAGAACCTGTGTTTCCCATGTGAATTCGTGCCAGTGTAGCTGACAACCTAGCAAAGAACTTGAATGCAAAGTGGGCCCTTTTCTACACGTGCATGGTTTCATCTGCATCTGTGACATCGAGTCAGGCAGAGGAGCACAGGAGCACCCCACACACACACCTTCTCCCCTCTGGGGTTACAGAGTCCTCACCCCATCTCGGATACCTTCCCGCCTGCAGCAACTCCACTGTGATCCTCATGTGACAGCCCTGGTCCCAAGCATATGCAGGCCTCTCTCTCCATCTCCCTTCTCTTTCTCAGTCTCTCTCTCTCTATCTAATTTCATACATCTTGGATTTTTGTTGCAAGATTTGCATAGTGTGGTCATGTTTTTGTCCAGTCATAGCAACACTTTTGGGCAGAACCAGAGCCCACTGTACCCCAGTGTGTCCCCAGGACTCAGGAGCTGAGCTGACGGGAAGGCTCACAGTGTCTGTGAGCAGAACATGAGGAGCCTGGCTTCCCTGGGTGCAGGCAGCCCTGTGGAGAAGGAACAGATGCTGGGCTCTACACCCCCTCTACTTTGCAGAAGCTGCTCACAGGAAGGGCAGGGAGCCTGGGCCCTGGCTGTGGGCATCAGTGCGTTTCTCCTTGTGGAGACTGGAGTGTCCCGGAGGCAGAGCCAGGAGCAGCCCAGACCTCTGCCCACACTTGGGCACCCGAGGCCTCTTTCTGTCCCCATGCCCAGGACCCTGAGCTACTTCCCTCGCTGGCCAGCGTTCCTACAGGACAGTCTTGCCCACGTGTCCCCTGGGATTTCCAGGGAGAGCTAGAGATCTCTGGTCAGGAGACTCGCTGCCAACTGGGCCTGGAGAGGAAAGAACAGAGGAGAGAAGGTAGAAAAGGAAAGGGACCGAGCACCAGATTCGGGGGGAGGAAAGTGCAAAATAGCCGCCGGCCTCTACCACTGCAGACATTGTCCCAGGCATTCACCGATGTCACTGCAGTCAATGGCCGTCTGCACTGAGAGGTGCTGGCATTTGTGCCTGTGAACTTCAGCTTGGTTTGGTTTTTCTTACTCTCTATGCTTCAGAGGGCTGAGCCCAGGGCTTCTCACTGGGGAGGCTGCGGCTCACATGGAGTCACACCTGGGGCCCACCTGTGGGGTTGAAGTCACTGCTTTGCCTGAGGTCCAGGTACCCTGGGGTGAGGGAGGATGTAGGGGCCTCACCCGCTGTGAGGGCCTCTTCTTCCCCCATGTGCTTCCACCAAAGAAGCTGTCAGAGCAAGACCACCGACTTCATCAAAGCTTGCCCATTTCTCCTAGGCATGCCCAACCTGCTGGAGATGGGCACAGATGGTAGAGAGGCTGAGGAGGGCTCCTGGGGGTGGTCCTGTATCTCCGGCGGGTGCTGTGCTGTCTGCATTGCTCTTGGCCAGGCAAAAATTACCAGGCTTAGTGCTCTAGCGTTAGCTCTAACTGGGGACAGAGCTGCGGTTGGAAGGGCACCTCCGGGTGCTGTGATCCAGCCCTGGGCTCCCGCCCAGCCTCCCGCTGCTCATCTCATGCTATCTAGCATCTCTGAGCAGAAGAACTGCCTGATGCGATCGAGCCTGGTCTGCAGTGGTTATTTACAGCTCATGTAGACGGGGCTCTTGTGATGTCTTTTTCCACAAGAAGAGGTTGCTCAGATGGAGTGCTCGGAGTGGACATGCGGCTGTGAGGAGGGCAGGCTGAGGCCCTGCGGAGCAATTGCAGATGTGCATAAAAGGGGGGAGTAAAGGCAGACGACCCGGAGGCTGGGAGGGTGAGACTCCTTAGAGCCGATTTGCTCAGAGATCGCATAGTAACTGTTGTCTATAGAGGAGGAAGAACCAGGAGAGGTGAAAAGCTAGCAGTCCTTCCAAACAGGCATCCCTGGGCCACACACAGGGAAGCCTGCCAGAGGGCAGCTTCCGGTGGGGTGACAAGTGGGGCCTGGTGCCTCCGAGCTCGCCCCTGTCTGCAGAGCTCATATCTCAGGGCTGGAGATGGCTTAGGGGGACGCCCTCTAGAGCAGTATCCTTCATGCCAGTTCTCGGTGCGGTGGTTAGAAAAGTCAACATTACAGTGAGGGAATAAACTGGCTGTCTGTCCATCGAGGGCGCAGGGACATAGCTGGGGACCATCCCGCGCAAGCAGCTCTATCTTCTCCATTCCACCCACCCCGCATAGATGAGAGAGGCAGGAGCAGAAATGTGCTGTCTCTGTCTCTCAGGACTCTTCAGAGCCATGCACAGCTCTCCTGTTCACGAGCCCGGAGCTGAACCTCACCCTGGACACACTAAACCACCAAGAAAGGAAGTCTTCCAGCTGGTGGCAAGTGTTTAACTAAAATTTAGGGTTCTTCTTGGGAAGGAGAAAATGCTCTACAGGAAGCCCCAACATTCCTTCCTCTGAGAAGCACACTTTTTGTGACCCAAAGGTTGGCCAACGCCACCAAGGGCAAATCCGCATTTCCTGGGCCCTGCTCCCACTGTGCCTTTGGCCGAGACATCTGTGGTCCTTGCCACACTGGGGAACAGCAGCCAGGCAAGGCCCAGGGGTCCAGGGGCCTGAAAAGGAGCACATTTAGAGTCCAGAACTTCATAGCAAAACACAGTGTCACGGTGGGAAAATATATGTTCCAATTCTAGCTCTTTGTTCTTATAACACCTATGAATGCCAACACCACTCCCCTCGCCCACTTGTAGGCCAGGAGTATTCATATGCTCGGGGTCCGGGAACCAGAGTCTGCTGAGGATTCTCCCGTGGGGTCAGGACTCAGGAAACTTCTGCTCCCTATAATATGTGTATCAAAGAAGACCTGAAGCCTTCTCCTGGCCAGAGCCCACTGTAGATGATGTCTCAGACCTTAGGTTAAAAGGCCAGTAATGGTCACTATAATTACAAAGTAAAGCTGTACACACCTGTAATCGAGGCATTCAGGGAGACTGAGGCCAATTTGAGCCCAGCCTGGGAACAGAGATGCACAACTCCCGGCCCAGGAGGGATCTCAGGAGCCCCCTAGGGCTGTGTACACAGGACACCAGGATGTGTTCCGGGCCTATAAAGGGCTCTGGGGCTGCAGGGCGGGGCTGGACCCTGAGCTCTGGGAAGAGACTTGCAGCAGGACAGAGGTCACTGAGACCGAAATGGGGAGGGACTGGGACAGCGCAGGTAGCAGGGGTGGGGGTCCCAGAGCAGTCCCTGACCACGTGTCCACCTTCACCAGGGCTGACCTGGTCCAGAAGACAGAAAGAACTGCCCCTGCAGGGGGATTTTGCCATGGCTGCGCTGGGCACACTGAGGTCGCCTCCCCCAGCTCAGGAGGATGGTATGGGCGCTGCACAGCCCTGCTTACCCTCCACCACAGTTCCCCATAGTCAGTCCCACCGCCACCCTTCACCCATAGAGGGTCGCTGCTTTTTATTCTGGAAAATGGATGCTGTTGCCGCCCACAGCAAATTAAAATGAAGTGCAAGGCTATTTGCAGGCCAGTTAAGCACGGAGGGTCACTGGCTCCTGGAGCAGGCAGGAAACATTTCTCAGCTCCTGTGTCCTTGGATCCTGAGAACTGCACACTGAAGATGAAATAGCTGTGTTTGTGACTTTGAGATTTTTAAAATGCTTTCAATGTATTTCAGAGCATAGATTACAGCTGGGAGGGGCTAAATACTTCAATAAAATCAGCTTATACATGACACATATGAAAAGCAGCCCTACCTAGGCCGACAGGGATTCATAAATTGCCCACTTCTCAAACTTTAATATGCTCCAGAATCTCCTGGGGATCATGTTAAGATGTAAACACTGAGTCCAGAGGTGTCCAGTGAAGCTGCAGTTCTGAGCCACCAACACAGTCTAGGTTAGGAATTTGCAAAGCACTACGTAGGACCCAGCCCAGCCCCCAGTACATTGAGTTGAGAACAGCTTCCTGCTCCTGAAGATCTGGAAAACAGTGCCTAGACCTCCCATTAGAGACCTGCATGCCCTTCAAAACTGAGATATTCATGGCCTGGCCTTTCATAGAGAAAGTCCCCTACCTCCACCCGGTGATGGAAACATCTGGAGCGGCAGATTTTCAACATCAGCTCAAAGCTGCTTTCTCCTTCCTTCCCAAAGTCAAGGACATGTCAAGTTGGGAAAAGAGGAGATTAAATTCTGGGAAAGAATACAAATATATTACAGGCACAACTACAAAGGTAAGTGTGTGGATATATGATAAGATAGATTATGGAAGATAGGTAGGTACTGAGACACACAGACAGGCAGATAGACAATAGGTAGGTATATAGGCAGATAGATAGATAGATAGTTAGATAGATAGATAGATAAGTGCATGGAGGGGTGGATGGGTGGATGGAGTAAGCAGATGTGAAAGATAATAGAAAGACAAATATGAGAAAGCAAACAGATGACAGACATAATTGTCAATGACAAAGGCTGGACAAGTGAGCAGTGGTTTTTTTTTCAGGATATGGCAGGAGAGAGAGACCCTCAGATCCAGACAGCTTGGTTTTAGTGGGTGTCTTTGCCTCCTGTCCCTCTGGGAAGGACAGACAGGCTACTGATGGGTGGCTTGCCACTGGTACATCTGGTATGGCAGGTATCTTAGGTGAGGGCTTGGTCATCCCTGTTCATTTCAATGCAGTTCTAATCCTCGGTCAGCACTGGGGAGGCTCCGACATGGCAGCTGGGCCAGTGCCTGACCCACTGGGAGGTCAGGAAAGGGGAAGAAGTCAGCCTGTGATTACGGGTTCATCTCCAGGGAGTCACCAGGAGTGAGCAGGGCCCACACAGGCCCCGGGAGAGGCTGATGCACGCGCCCTCCAGGACGCTCCACTTCCACCTTTTAACCCGGGGCCTCCTGTGCCAGGTAACCCTGTGTGCACATTTACTAAGTAACAGCCTCTACAGTAGCCTTGGCTACTCTGAGTACTGAGTACTCTGGCTGTGCTGACTCCCCAGGTTGCCCACGGCACTCTGAGCCTCAACTTGGGCCTTTTCCCACCTCTGTGTCATGTACACAGAGCGACTCTGTCCTCAGGAATGCAGGTGAGTGCAGGGCAGGGGGAGCAGGGCAGGGTAGGTAAGGCCCAGAACTCACTGTAGACACCACAGCTTCTGAGGGCTGCCTCCTCCTTGGCAGCTTGCAGCAATTTCTCTTTCTGAGAGCAGTTTATGGGGGTGGGGGGCACTTACCATGTGCTGTCGCTTTGGTTATTGGGTTCAGGGCATATAATCCAGAATGGGGCCTTGAAACGGTGTACCTCCTCACGTTCCCCTGGGACTGAGCCATGGGAGGCCCAGAAGCCTCCTTCACTCAGTAGCAGAGAAGCCCGAGCTTCCCCAGCCTGCGGTGGTGCTCTGCGTCTGGGTGCAGTTTGATGTGGGCTGAAAGTACCCGTGAGGAGCTCTCCATTCACTGCCTCCACCCTGCTCGGGGTGGTCCATGCCCTGGCGCGCTCTGGGCTCTGGTGAGGCACTAAGGCCATAGACTGCTCTCTTGTGTCAGGGCACAGGTCAGGGACACAGGTCTCCCCACACTGTCCCGGTGTCGGAAAGCTGTGGTCGTGTGTGGCTCCTGGCCAGGCCTGCCCCTTCTGCGTCCTGCGGCTGCAGGTCTTCCTGTCTCTCCCGGCACCAGCCCCACTGCTGTGGCACCCCAAAGGCTGGCTTGCTTTGCACCTTTACCCCCTTGCCCACTGCCAGCTACTGCTCAGGTATCTTCCCTTTAGTTTCATGGTGTCTCGTGTTATTCTCAGGATTTTCCCTCACCCTGAGACTGCCCTCGGGGTCTCTGCTGTTCATGCCTTCCTCCAGGCCCACGAGGGAGTCTTCTCCCCTTTGCCATGGGCCCGGGCAGCATCTGGACTC
The DNA here is from genome assembly GCA_004026965.1 of Petromus typicus. Lineage (NCBI taxonomy): Eukaryota > Metazoa > Chordata > Mammalia > Rodentia > Petromuridae > Petromus > Petromus typicus. Next base: position 46,064 of record PVIR01000528.1, read on the forward strand.
CAGCTGTGTCCCCAGATGGCCCACTTCTGGCTGCTGGTGCAACACTACAGTAGGAACGTGGCTGTCAGGACACCAGCTCCTTCTCTCCACCTTCTAATTTAGATAATGGAAGTCTACGCTCAGTTTTCTGGATTTTGGCAAGTTAGAATCCACACATCTTTTTATCCTTGATGATAAAAGCTGACTCTTAAATAAAAGGCACTGCTTTCAGCACAACCATTTCTTCCACTGACTTCTTGATGTCCACCCTGCATGACAGTGGGTTTGTGTCTCCTGGCTGTGGTGGCTCCTTTCTCCATTGCCTGGCCCTGATGAGGGAGGGACAAAGAGCCGAGAAAGTGCCCTGTTACCCTCAAACGCATGCTGTCCACAGCACCAAAGTTCTTCCTGAACTCCAACCAGGGTTCTCCACCTCAGTGTGCATGGCGGAGAAGCGCGTTGGAAGTGCACCCTCGGGGCTCCGCCTGAGAGCCGGGCATGGCGTTTTAAATTAAGGGGTTGTTCTGAGGTGCGTTGAGTGGGGCTGTGCGAGGGGCTGCAGCTCAATGGGACTTCATCAGTCAGCTGTCCTGTGGCTGAGACACAGTATCTAACACTCACTACCTCAGGGAGAGGAAGATTAATTTGGCTCAGAGGACAATGCCAAAAATGATGACAGAGATGGTGATGATGGTAATGAAGATGATGGTGGTAATGGTGATGGTGGTGATGGTGATGGTGGTGATGATGATGATGGTGATGGTGGTGATGATGGTGGTGGTGATGGTGGTGGTGGTGATGGTGATGATGGTGGTGGTGGTGGTGGTGGTGGTGGTGGTGGTGGTGATGGTGGTGGTGGTGGTGGTGGTGGTGGTGATGGTGGTGATGGTGATGATGGTGACAATGCTGCTGACATGATGGTGATGTGATGAAGGTGGTAGCAATGGGAATGTCTTATAGTGGGTGCTGTGTGCCCGTCTGACATGGGATGGGCTTTTCCATGGAAATTTCAACAGAGAACCTAAATTGACAGATCAGATATCAAATGACTATCCATTCTCTTTAAATATCAAAGAATGAAAATTGCTTCCATGATAAAATATCCAATCTGATGTCTGTTTAATTGGCTTAATTATACTTTGTGATTAATTATGATCATTAGTTTATTTGAACTTATTCCTACTGCCTCAGCCTGTCTGCCCTGAGCAGCTCAGTCTCCTAATTTTCTTTCTTTTCTTTTATTTAGGTTGAGCTTTTGCTTTTCTTCACTTGCTGTTTTTCACTCAGCTGATACAAAATTTGTGCAATCTATTTTTATTGTTTTGATTAACCTTGGTAATTTTCCATGCATCTTCAGTGTAATAATATCTTGAACAAAAGAATATCCCAACACTATTCTAAAAAAATTCATTTAAGTTTAATCACTATGACTTCCCTTGTGTGATCTTTCTCTATAATTTCAAGATATCCTCTCTTATGAGCCCTCTATGAATCCTCACTGACATTCTTAACTAATACAGGTGGTGTTTTTTTTAATCTTTATTGGTACATTAAATATACACATCATGATTGCACTCCATAATGGGGATTTGTACCAGTATAAGACACAACTTAATTCTCATTTTTTTCCATAGCCCTACCCACCCTACCACCCCCCATATAAATAAAATTTGTTTCCTTACTTTTTTGTTACAATCTCAACATTGTCCCCTTTCACCTTATTTTACATTGAGCATTTTCTATTTCACAATATATAACATACAATGCTAGGACTCATTTACATCTTTATTTTCTCATACCAGAGAAAAGATGCGATATGTACCTATTTGTGCCCTATTTATTTCACTTATGAGGATATCCTCAAGGTATGTTCATTTAAGTAGAAATGATTCAAACTTATCACTTTTTATGGCAGAGTAATACTCCATTCTGTAGAAGAACCACAGCTTTTTTATCCAGTCTCCAGTTGATGGACATTTGGGTTGTTTCCAAGATGTAGCAATCACAAATTGGGCTGCTATAAACATGGGTGCACATATGGCACTGTGATATGAGTCTTTTAATTCTTGTGTGTATATACCTAGCAGGGCAATGGCCGGGTCAAATGGGACCGTCAAGCCTAGCTTTTTGAGGATTCTCCAAACTGATCTCCACAGGGGTTGTACGAGTCTACAGTCCCACCAACAGTGGAGAAGGGTTCCTTCTTCTCCGCAGACTTATGTGTGTGTGTTTGTGTTTTGCCACATGGCTTGGATTTTGTGGGCATTCAGCTTAGAGTCTTCTTTGGGAATCGGGTTTCTTCATTCAGAAGTGTCTGAGCTGAGGATTGCTGGCAAACGTTCTCTCCTTACCTGTCTGGCAGTGTCTCTTCCTCTCCTGGATTGAAAGGACCCTTTGCTGAGCAGTGGCGCTGTCTAACATCACTCTGAAGCTCTCATTCCACTGCCCTTCATGGCTGCTCTGGAGGGCACCTGTTAACACTCTAATGGCGGCTCATTTCTTCTTCTTCACTCTTGTCTCCCACTCTGTTAGTCTCAGTGCCAGCAGAGAGACAGGACCTGAGGGCTTCCAGCCAATCCTTCCTGCCGGGGCCAGCGGATGCTTCCTGGACCCATGCCCCTCACCTGACACTTCTAGGCAGTTTGCAGGTCTCGGCTCCTCTGAGCATGAGCCCTTCTGTCCTCCACCTCCTCCCCTCTGCACTTTGATCTGCTGTTACCAAGCTTTCTTATTCGGTCCTCATGGGTAGATCTTTATTTCACTTATTCTTATTCAATTGTGACTACTTGGTCTCCTGGAGTATTTGTAAATATTTAGCTTAGTAAATCACATATATACTCCTACTGTTTCTTTTTTCAATTTAGCCGGCAAATAAAAATGAATATATTCAAAATGTACAGCAGGATGCTTTGATACATGCATATATTGTGAAGTGTTTTGTACAATCAAGTTAATTAATACACTTACATATCCATTACTTCTCATTCTTAGGTATGTGACTATGGTAGCATCCCTTAAAATCTGCCCTGCAGACCCCTTGTGAGCAATATATTGGCTCTAAGGACCCTCACAGGAAGTACACTGCAGCCCTTGACCTTATTCTCTAGTTGGAACTTCACACTTTGACCACTGTGAAGCCCTACACGCAGGGGGGCTGTGCCCTGGCCCCGCCATTTCTGTCCAGATGACGGGGGTTACTGGGTGAGGGGTGCACCCTGGTCTCTGGACAAGGAGTCTAGAGGATTCCCTCCACACCTGAGCACAGGTACAAATGGTGCAGTCTTCCTTAGCAGATGGGCCTGGGCATGCCTGTCTTCCACCCTGGGGAGCCCCTGGCGTGGGCCTCCTGGTGCCAAGGGAAGGGAGTCCTTGGAGTCCCATGGCTCAGGCACCATGGCCCCACAGACCTCAGTCTCCTACCCCCCTCTTCCACCCAGGGCTCTCATGTAGCCCCTCCCTGCTGCCGTCAGGGGTGCTGCGGGTTCTCTACCCAGTCCAGGTCTCACCTGAGGAATTCCTCTTGTGTGAGGAAGGTGGGCAGGAGGACAGGTGAGAGGTGTGAAGCAGGTGAGGTACGAGGACAGGCGAGGCACGGCTCACAGGGCGGGGACTCCGTGGTCACAGGGTGTCTGTCTCCACAGCCCTGTTCTGAGCACAAGGGTACACTCTAGACCCCTGGGCAGGTGCATCCCGGCACACACGGCAGCCCGCGCTCCCCACAGCTGCCCTCTGTGCCACCAGCGTGTGCTCTTCCTCCTCAGTGTCCGTGGCTCCTTTTCATCCCTTCCCACATCAGAGATTACTTCCCAGGCAGGACCCCCAGCCAGTCCCAGAGATTTCCTGGCTCCCACACAGGGCCATCTCTCCCTTCCTGGGAGGGGGGATCGCAGGAGGGCAGCCTCCACTGCCCGCTGGGCTTCACTTTTAGAGGCTGCTTGTGGTCTGAAGGTGCCAGGCCTCATACCCAGCTGCACCCTGGTCGGGCCCTGGGCCTGTGCCTGGGCAGCCCCGGTGGGCGGCTGGTGCTGACTGCTGCCCTTTGTCACCTGCTCGGCTACTTCCTCCCCCACAGCTCCTGAGCCAGTGCCCGAGTGTGGTGCTACACTGTGCCCTGCTGTCTTCATGCAGGTCAGAAAGGCTGAGTCTGGGCCACACCTCGGATGTCCTGAATCGGAGCAGGGTTCTCAGGGATGGGGAACCCTACCTGAGCAGAGACTGCTGGTTGGTGTCTGTCTTCAAAAACATCTTTCTGAGGTTGAGGCGAACCACACTGCCCACATCTGTGGTCTCAGGTGCAGGGACATCGCAGGTGAGCTGGAGGAGAGGTGAGCTGCCAGTGAGGCCAATGCTGTGCCCTGCCACTGCCACTGCTGACGCTGTGACCACCACGAGGGACAAGAGCCTTCCGCTTCTCTTGATAGTCACCGGGAAACCAGATCAAAAGAACAAAGGCCAGCTGGACTCAGGCGCAGGGCGTGGCACTAGGCCGGCCTCTGCCCTGACCTCACAAAGATGTCATACCACCTCCCGGGGTGCACCAAGGTCTCTTCCCTGTTGCATTTCCTCTTGTCAGAAACCATTCTTGGAAGAACACATTCTGGCTCTTTTCCTATTGCTTTCCTGTAAGTTGCACATATTTTCCCTCCCGGGGCCTTCCTTGGAATGTTCCTGATCTCCTAAATATTTGCATAAGTTTGGTTAGCCCGCTCTTTATCAGCAAAGTTTATTCCAGCGGATCACCTCGCAGACGTGAACTGGATGTCACTATGAAAGTACAAGACACAAAATGGGATATGTGATGTACAACAACCCCACTTGTTTTGTGGCTGTAAATTTTTGAAAGTCTACTCAGTGCCAGGAGACAATGCAATGCTATGGAGCTGAGCTCCGTGAGTTTTGGGGATCTTGTGTGATTTTTACCCATGGTACCTGCTTTCTATTGAGGTCTGATGTAGTCAGTGATAAGAATAGATTCTCAAAAACGAGCTTGTGGTGAGGGGTGGCCCAGGGCAGGGAGCCGGGCTGAAAGTGTCTGAGAGAACAGAGACCTCGGTGCGAGGCTGGACCAAGACTGGTGTACGGTGTAGACACTGCAGAGATTAAAAGCAGTGAGGCCGGCTGCAAGGGTGCTCAGCCTCCCCCACTGCATTAGTGGGTGACGGGCGCCTCGTCCTGGAGGTCAGAGGGAGCCACTGGCCAGGCCCTCCCCGCTGTGACACTCACCCAGGGCAATCACTGCCTCCCTGCCTGGCGGGGAGCTGAGCGGTGGAACTGATTCCAGCACAACCGGGACTGCGTCTCTCTCCTCCTCTGTTCTGGTTCCTCAGAGCCAACATGCAAGTCTCGTGACAATGACAGATTGATAGAACAAATCCCTTTGCTTCAATTAGGAGGCAGAGAAATTCTCTCTGAGGATACGCCTTACGTTTGGCACCAGAGGTCCCAGTGGAGAAGATCCAGAGAGAGATGGCGGGAGAACCAGATGCAGAGGCTGCTGGGGAGCCCTGGATGCTGGGAACCAGAGGGCCAGTGCCAGAGGCTCCTGCAGCCGTGCTGGGGGCGAACACTAAGCCAGGCAGGTGGACAGGCTCCTGGCTCCTGCAGCCACCCAGAGACGCTGGCATAGGTACACTCGGCAGGCAGAGGAAGTCAGGTACCTTTTGCTCTGTTAGTTTTCAGGCCACCCTGCCTACTTCAGCATTCTTAAAGGGCTGGCCCATCCCCTGGAGAATTAAATACCTCGATAGGAGGACGGCAGGGAAAGGTCCACATTACATCTGAGAAATTGACGTATTTCCAGTTCTACAGGCCAAGATGTGGTGGCTTTTGAGCTTCAGGTTGTACCAGGGATGCACACCAAACCCCTGGGACATAAAAAGATAGTGCGGTATCAGTGTCATGGTAGCACCAAACGGACCATGTCCAAGTCTATGGTTGACATATCCATGTCCAACTGACTCCTGCTAAAACGGGGTCACTGGCTCCGGAGCCCCAAAGCTTGTGAAGGCAGGCAGTGCCACCCCGGGCCCAGGCCTTGAAATGTGTCCTCTCCTTGGGACCAGCACATCTGAGACTCCTCTGAGGGGTATTGCAAGGAAACAAGAGGAAAGTGGCTGGTGGGATTGCAGGAAGTATGAGCAGAAAACAGCTTCCCTGGAAAGTGGACACAGCTACTGTCCTTGGCCAAGTAAAGCCATATCTCTGAACTATATTGTATTATCATGATGTCAGATCTGAGTCCCACATCTCCTCAGGCCAGAGTGGGATGGACACCAGGGGATAATGAACTGTGGAGGTCAACAGAGGAAATGTCACCTTCCACCACTTTGGATGAAGGAGCTGGGCAGCCAGCCTTGCCCCCACCAGCACCCAAACTCAACAGAGTGGACAACCACCTTGGAGGAGGAGGCAGAGTCTTGGAGTGGAGTCCTGAGGCCTGAGGCTGCTGCTGGAGGGAGGCTGGCTCCCTCCGCCGGGCATGGAGACAGCCATCCACCCTGTCTCACCTTCCCAGACTACAGGCAGCAATGAGAGAAGAGTGCCGAGCTGTGGTCAGACCGTCACCACCAGAGCATTCTAGGGATGCACAGATGGAGAAGCAATAGCAATTAAGAGGAATTTTACAGGAAATAACATTAGGAATCAGTTGCGGTCTCAAAGCCCCAGGCACCCTTATCTCTGTGGCAGGACCTTGGATGATAGGCAAATGGGGTTCCGGTACTGTGCACACAGGCTGGGACTGGTAGGTCTGGATTCTGACCGCGTACCAACATGAGGACAGAGGAGGCCATCCAGGAGTGCAGAGAGTCTTGGCTCTGGCAGCGAGCCCTCCACGGGGTCGGTCTCTCAGCGGAGAAAACAAGGCCCGGCCTTGCCTGTGCTCCAGAACCAGGCACACACCCTATGTCCCTGCCAGGAGGGCAACAGCTCAGAGCATGACGTCTGCCCAACCTGGGTAAGACTTGGTCAGTTTTGTCCTTTGTGGAAAGCTACCACCACCCACTGACATCACCAGGGGGCCCTGAACACTTCTGTCCTCAGCTATCTCATCAGCTTTGCTAAGCACCCTCCCCAGGAGAGCACGGCCCTCCCCTCCACCTGTGCTCCCCACCCTGCCCTGGGCTCTGTCACCTCACCTGGGACCCATTACCTCTCACTCTGAACGCACCCAGCTTCACCTGTGACCCACTCCCAGCCCAGCCCAACATGCATGGTGCCCACGCTATGCATCTGGACCCGGCTGCTGAGCTCCATCTATCCCCCCACCACGGCCTCTACCTCGGGATGTGGGGACAGGCGTTTCGATGAGTGTCGACAGCAAATTAGATTAACACCATTAGCAGATGTGTGCAGCTTTTTCCTTCTGATTTGCCCTGTCCTCCCTTGAAAGATCTGGTAATGGCCTCAAAGACACTTAAATGGCTCATTTCTGTGGCAGGGGTTGGTGGGGGTGGAAGCCAATTTCCAAAGTCTTCTAAGTAATTTTATTGTCAGGCTTTTCCCATCAGTGGAAGAAATAAGAGACACACCTTGTATACATAGGGACATCACACCACACACAGCACACACAGCCACACACACTGTGACAAGGGGGAAAAGGGAACAGCATGCATTGCTCCCTAAGTCCAGGCTCCCGGACACACAGCTCTCTATCTGGAGAAATGTACCCTGGCATCCTGATAGACACCGTCGTGCCTCGGTTCACGAACTTAATTTGTTCCAGGTTCCGTTTGTCACCCAATGCGGAGTTTGTGAAAGGAAGCAAATTTTTTTTCAAACACTTGTTTGTAAACCAAGGTGTTCTCGCACAGAAGGGTTCGTGAACTGAGGTGTTTCTGTAGATGAATGTATTTGGAGCAATTTCAGGGGAGATTTTTCTACAGCACCTTTGGCTCAGTCTCTGAAGTAGGGCAAGCCATGATTTTGGGGTGGTCTCCTGGACACCAGGACCCCCTCGGAGCTGAAGAGTCCAACATACAATGGAGCAGCCTCGGGGGCCCATGATGACAGACACAGAGCAGGGCTGGCCGAGCGTGGGGCTGGCCCTGGGACTGAGCCGTCCTCTTCCAGGGGGCACCAGGGCTGGCCCAGCATAGTCACGGCATGCCAGGGCCTCCTGGCAGTAGGCCAGCCTGCGGGCAGAGCAGCCGAACAGTCAGAGTGCACGCAGCTCCACGGGTGGCCAGAGCAGAGGCTGCAGCTGCCAGCCCAGCAGTCACAATGAGGCTTTGGACGTGGTGGAGCAAAGACCTTGAACTACACAGGGCGCAGGACATGGGTCAGGGAGATGGTGGCATGGAAGCTGCCCCCTGAGCTTCCATCAGTGTCTCCGCCCTGTTTTCATGTGAACTGGCTGTCACCTCCTATAAAGGTATGCAAAGATAATACCTTGGCTGGGCAGGCCTCTCTGCACCCAGGTGCTGATCACATCCTCTCCCAGTATAGACCTGGACCTGAGTCCTGGGTGGAGGCCAGCAGGTGGCCTCGAGTCCTGAACCGGCCCTGGTCTCAGGTCCCTGGGTGGACGGCAGAGAGGGAGGCCTGGGCTCTGTGCTGGCCCTGGACTCAAGCTCCCTCACACCTCTCTAGACCCCAGTCTCCCTCCCTGCCTGCTGGTCCCTGCTCAGCTCCTCTCCCCACCCAGCCTCACTCACCAGGGTCACATATCTCCGGCCAGACATGATTTTGGTCTTCAGCACATGTGTGATTTCGGAGAAGGGCCACCTTTGTGAGACCTAAGCATTGACAGCTTCATCACAGATTAAACATACCAGTAACTGGCTTATAGTGACTGGTTTTTAGACAACAGTTATATGCCAGGCACTGCCCTAGCACCCAAAATACGCCGAAGATGGTTAGGAAAGAAAGCATCTCCCCTAAATGATCCACTCTCCAGCCTCAGCATTCTGATATGGATTTCTCTCCTGGGTCTGGGACATTCTCTGTGATGGAGGAGGGCAGACATCTCTGGAGAGCCCCTGTGACCTCTGACACTGTCCCCTGTGGGCCCTTTCAGAAGCTCCTGCAGACCCTTGGAGAGACGAGTCAGGTCTGGTGCTGTGTACAATCGTCTGTGTCAGTCTTCAGTCACTGGGGCTGCAAGTGACTCTGAACTGGGTGGCAGGGAGGCTGTGACCTAGCTCAGGATACAGGCTCAGAAATCATGGGGTGACCTCCAGTCCCAGCAATGTGCTTGGGTCCTGCGTGCAGAGAGGTGGGCTGGGGGCAGCTGGAGACCAAGCACCTGCGGGCTCCCAACAGGTCTGGGAATCCACACGGGTCTCTTCACATCTCCCTGAAAACCCAGGACTGAGTCGAAAGCAATACGGCAGCCGCCTCTTTCTTACTGCACCAGGGAGTGAAGGGGAAGATGGTATTTAGGGAGCAGTGAGCACCCTGAGGGTTGAGATAAAGTGGTGGTAGAGGGGAGAGAAAGATGGGGCAGAGGCACTGCAAGTTATTTACTCAGCTTGTTTTTTTTTAAATAATGGAAAATAAATTATTTGATAAAAGTCAGAAAATAACTATAGTTGAGAACATTTTCTGAAAAATTGACCCTTTTTTTTTCTTGAGGCCAAAGATGGAAAAATATTGAACTGTGTACAGAAAAGAAAGATTCTCCTTCTTTGTATCTCTTTACTTTGACCCCTAATTTTCTCTCTTCTCTCTGTGTATGTGTGTGTGTGTATGTGTGTGTGTGTGTGTGTGTGTGTGTGAGAGAGAGAGAGAGAGACAGAGAGAGAGAGACAGAGAGACAGGGAGACAGAGAGACAGGGAGATTGAGAAAACTTCTTCCCCTATTCACCATGCTCACAACCATCTCATGAATTTTTATCCAATGAATACATTTAGCTCTTGCCCAAGACACCTAGGAGGGTCCCCAGTGGCCCAAGTCACCCAGGATGAAAAGATAAAAGCTATAGGTCTTGGATCCTGAAGATGTGCGGTGAAGACAGGCTCTTGAGACTGAGAGCCATCTGCCTGACTTGCCTTTTGCTCAGCCAGAAAAGATAGTACAGTGTGAAAAAATACATTCTACTTGGCCTTAGATTATCCTACAAAGGCACATCAGGTAGCTCTAATGAAAAGTAACAAGGAAGGCAAATAGAACTCTAGAAGGTGCATATTGTGGAAAGCATGGCGCTGTCTGGAAAGTCAAAACCATGCCACTAATGAGACTGCTTGGTTTCCTTCCTTAAATCTCCCACAGAGCCAGGCACTGAGACAGCACTGCTGCCTGGAGGGCCCAGCAGGCAGCCCCTGGACGCAGGCAGCCTCTGGATCAGTGTCAAGAGACGCCGTCATGTCAGGCTGGGCAGCCAGCAATTCGTCGTCAGAACTGTGTTCTCACACGTCAGGATCGAATCTGCTTCTGTCTTTATAGCTTTTATTTCCTCCTTCCTGGAATCTGTTGATGATGCAACGGAACTGATGCTGCTTCCCTGAGACCATGGAGAGCAGCTTCTCTCTGCCCTCATGTAAGAATTCAAAACCCAATTCCCAGATCTACAGACATTGGGTTTTGTTTTAATGTCAAAGGCAAAAAGTCAGAAGTGCTACCACATGTAATTGTGTCCTGCCCGATATACACTAGCCAGGACCAGGCCTATACAGTACCTTTCATTCTGGGTAATATGCTGACAGATAAATTCACTGAATATTTGACAATAACCATATTTTGAACTAGACCATAAATTGCTGTGTGTACATACATGCAAAGTAAGCTATATTTTTCCTTTTTAAAATAAATGTGTATATCAATTCAAGTTAAATTTTACAAGCCCTAAAATATTTCCTTTTAAAGTTTTAGAACAATCTAAAGGAATTGGGATGAAGAACATTTCTTCATACAATTCTAAATATGGAACCCACATATACACAAAACATACACACACACACACACACACACACACACACACACACACACACACACCGCCACCACCACCACCACCACCACCATAACCACCATCAGCCTACTGCCGGGTGTCCCCAGACTCCCTGTTCTTCATCTTGGCTGAAAGAGTTCCGCACCTTCCACCCAGCCTGCACAGAGGTCTCCCAGAAATTCAAATATTCACACTCCTTCCACCAAAACTAACTGAAAATATATGAAAAATTTGAGTGTAAAATTCTAATAAAACTTTAAGAAGAACACAGAAGAGAAAATCTTTGGAGTTCGTATTAGTGCCCAAACATACCACAAAATACTTTACATATCATTAATCCAACAAGGGGCTTATAAGTATCCAAAGAGGTAAAGGACTCTTCAAATGTTAGAGAAACAAATAATTGCATTAGAAAACAGGAAAAAGGCTCAGCTGTGCCCTCTTTACTGAAGTCCGACAAACGAACCCCTGAAAAGATGACCAACCTCACTGGCCACTAGGCACCAGTATGGCTGCCTAGTGGGTTCTCAAAATGACAGATGTCTCTGAGTGGTCAGGAGGACAGGTCACTGGTGGGGGACAGTGGAGTCTTTGCTGGTCTGTGCTGAGGGGCAGACTAACTAGGAGCAGCCTGGGCAAAGCAAGGAGTCTCTGCTACCCTCTCCTCACTTCTCCTGAGACCACCACTTCCCTCTGGCCACAGAGAACAAGAGAGGGCCCGGAAAAGCCGGGAAACTGGGAGGCCTGAATTTGCTTAACTGGGTCACACAAAGTCAGCTTCCCAGGGTTGGTGATGGTTCCACATTAGGCCAGATAGTACCCTTCGGGAGAGCTCAGGAAGCTTTGTCTCCACCACGCCTGGCACAGGTGGTTCTCATCAGTCTAACAAGGATGCTACAGAGAAAATGCACAGTGCTTCTTTGCTGAATGTGCACCCAGCAGCACCCGACAGCCATGGCATGGGCTCCAGGCCAGCCAGTGGAGGCAGGGACCGCTCACGGGAGCAGCCACCCCAGCGGGGCGAGACCCGGAACCTCGCCCTAGGAACACACAGCAGCTTCCATCAACTTTTATTAGGGTGGCCCTGGAGTGGCCACATGATGGCCTGGGTCTTGTTCTCTGAAAACTCCCAGCTGTGAAGTGTGGCGTGGCTAGGGGCTAACATGGAGTGTGGCATCACTCATTTTCTGCACCTATATCATAAAGGAGAAAAGCAGTACTGACTGGTATGTAGGGAAGCCTGGTAGGTCATGGAGACTAGAGTCACCCCAAGTGTCCCGAAGTATCTCGTAGGAGCTCTGGTCATAGTGCTCAGGATGTCTCAGGTGGAAAACAGCAGGACAAGGGACAGCTCAGACCCAGGCCCTGCAGCCAGCAAATCAGAGTCAGCACTGATCTTTATGAGTTTTTTAGCATTAGTTTGAGTCTGTGTTTACCAAACCATTTGGATTGACTGGGCCTCTTTCCCCTGACTATTTAGTCTGATCTAACTGTACTCAATTTGCTGCATTTTTAATGTGTGTGTTTGAGTTCATTGATACCTCCAATCATTTTACTGGAAAGTGCAAAAGAAAATGGAAGAGAAATTGCCAAGGCTTAGATGTGTCAGGTGTTGGGCTTGTCCCTGAGGCCACAGGAGGTGGCTTGAGTCACGAGTGGCACCTGGATCAGGGCAGAACCCTTCAGAGGCTCACAGAACACTATGGACATGAACTCTGGGATGCAGGGGAGGCGGCTAAAGCTTGGGGTCCCCCACACAGGGCCGTAGCACCTGTGGAAGTGGAGGGAAGATGGCTGTGAAGAGACAACATCATAGGTTCCCAAAGCTGTTCCAGCCCCTCAGGGCTGAGCTCAAAGATGGAGCTCTGGTTGCCATTTTTTTTCCCTAGAAGGGAGGTAGGCCAGTGTCCTGCAGAGACTGATAGCCAACCCTCTCCCCAAGTGACATACTGGACAGCATTCTTGGTGGGCAGGAGAGGGGAGAGCAGAAAGTATAGTTAGAAGCATTTTTGGCAAGCTTTACTAACAGATAGAAAAACCAGAATCTGTAAAGAACAGCTGTTAAAGCAGGAGACATCAACTAAGAGAGCTCCAAACCTTCTCATCTTGTACTAGTACCCCATCATGGGGGGTAATCAGGCCAGGCGGGGTATACCCCAGCACTATCTCCAGAAGGATGTGAGCTCACAAGTATCCGCAGCTCAGTTCTGCATGTGATAAGCACACAGGGGATTGGGTCACTGCACCTGGAAAGCTGGTGACCTGGATTGCCATATACAGTGACCTCCATGTGTAACCCTCTTGCATGACACAGGTCTGTTACCATGGCAGCCACTTGCAGATGGACTTTCCTATTTATTCCATGTCCCTGTACTTTATGCAAATTTTCAACCAAACGAAATTGGGCCTACTGGGCTTTGACATCTGGTGATAAATGAACATCTGGTACCACTAAATATATACATGGACATACACTTGCACACACTCGCGTGTTCACGTGCAGATAGGGCTCTGCCCATACATGTGTATGATCTTATTTTGTTGTATTGGTACTGACTTGGCAGCTGGTGTGGGCTCGGGGCTGGGTGAAGTCAGTGTATTCATGGAGTTTTTAAATGTACATAAGAAAGAATGTGGCCTCGTTTTCCTTTGTGAAAGTTTCGGCACTAGTTTCGCTGATGGTGGGAAGAGGATCGGGCACAGGCAGCCTCCATCCTGCTGAAGTCACAGACGGTCACCATCTCATGTCTGCGGGCTCTGGGGCCCTCCACCTCTTGTTCCACAGTGGATTCTTACACTCAGGGCAAAGGACCAGAGGAGAACGAGAGCTGAAGCTTCTGGCAACTTTCTTCTTAACAAAACTCTCGCTTCCACCCAGAACTCCTTTCTCACATGGAGAAAGTGAAGCAGAGTGAGGACAAGCCAGGCATGGAGGCAGCTGTGCCATGCTAGGCAGCAATCATGCCCATGCCAGGCAGTGATCATGCCCATGCCAGGAAGTGATCATGCCCACAAGAAGCAGAGAGGCATTCGACCTCGATCCTGGAGTCGGCACTGACCACTTTGTCAGCTCAAGGCAACTTCCTCGGCCTCTTGGACTCCTCGTTTTCTTGGCTGTGAGACAAAGATTGTAATCGGACTATTTTGTATTCTCCTCACTCTGGCCTCTCCCGTGGTTTTCAGACAACATGATGTTTCCCATCCCAGGGAAGTCCGATCACCATTATCTTCTTCTCTTCTGGGTCTGTGGCCTAACTGCTTGAGCCCACAAATGTGACTTCCAGCCTTTAGATGTGAGCAACATGTCCAGGTGCTTCTGCCCACCTGCCCTGCACCTCTGCTCACTTCCTGGACCACCACATTCCTTGGCTTCTCTGGGACCAGCCTATGGTGCATCCAGGCTGAGGTGCCAAGGCTGGATTTGCAGTTAGAATGTGACACCCAAAGCCTCCGCAAGGTGGGACTGTCCTGTGGCCAAGAGCTGTCACCAGGGTCCTGGAAAGGACTGGGTCCTGCTCTCGTTTGCTGACAATGGACAGCTCCAGTCATTCCCACCAAGCACTGTATGCATGTTTCACATGTTAGCAGCACCAGTCCTTGAAAGAACCCCAGGGGCTGTGAGGAAGATGAAATTTTACAAATAAGAACACTGACGGGATGAATCCGTCATCACTGTGCCCTGGGTCAAATGGCTTGCAGGTGACAACAGACGAGCTAGTCACAGTCTGTTGGCCTTTTGTTTGAAACTCTCCAGAATTTCTACTTATTCTTTATCTGCTCCTCTTTATGTCTCTTAAAATTGGCAATATTAGCCATTCCAAGATTCACATGGTCTTTGCCTAAACATCTGTTGTTTCCCATAGCAAAATCTGTCTCAAATATAACACAGCCTCACACTTCTGTGGCCTTTGTAGTTTCCAGGGGACTGTTATACGGTCTCGTTTGATTGCTGCAGACAGTTGTTTTAAAGGCAGTCGCATAGGAGTCACCACACCCTACCCCACCATGTCACCCGGGAGAACCCATAGCTGGTTTTCAGTACAAGTATGGAGGAGGAGATCGAAAATGATATCTGTGTTACAGTCCCCAACCAATCCAAAGTCACTGAGTAGGATGTTTACTTAGTGAGGATACACAGAGGAGAAAGAATAAAGCACTTGGAAGATGAATCCCACTCGTCCGTACCCTGGCTCTGTCGTCGTGGCCAAGTCACTGGCTCTCCTCACACCTGGTTTCTTCATCAGGACTCAAGAGAATATATACTGTTAGTGGATCTCGACTGGGGACATCAGTGGTACTGGCCACATACTGCACGTTCAGGGCTTGTAGGGATTTTATTCCTCCAGTACTGATCCGCAGAGGTTAGCTGTTTACTTACATCATGACAGTCTGATTTTTATTTGGTTCCTATTCAGTGAGTGAGAAGAGAAATTTGGAATGCAGACTCTCAATTCAATCATTTTTTTTCTGAGCTCAAAGCTGCCCAAGAAATCCCTGTTTGATCTTTGGATCACACATAACAGAAGCTTAACAACAGATGGTCATAATCCAACGAGGGCGAGAAAGAGTGTGTGGCGGAGATTGTAATACAGTGACTAGTATTTAAAAAAAAAAGACTTTAATCTTCTGTCCTCATGCACCGTGAATATTGAACCCAGAGACTTCAGACTGACCTACATCCCAATCCCTTTGCATTTTTCATTTCAAGACAGTATCTTGCTAAATTGCCCAGGCTGGGTTTGAACTTGTGATCCTCCTGCCTCAATATCCCAGAAAGCTGGGGTTATGGAAAAGCTCCACCAGAGCTGGCTGGGCTTCTGCTTCATAAAACTTGAATCTGAATCCTGCCCTGCTGTGGGAAGCAGGACAAATGGCCTACCCACCTCTGTGGACCAACTATGACATCGAGTAGCAAGGCCTGTGTTTCAGACAACTCTGACACAAACACTTGTGCTTTGTCATGCAACCATCAGCCCAAGCACCACTGGCCAGAGCTCTCAGGGGTCTTGGGCTCCTACCTGGACCCAGGTCAGGAACCTGGAGGGCTTCAGTTGCCATCGGGCATCTAAAGCTTTCTTTAAATAAATCTCCCTTCTTGGGGACAACTTCACCCAGGAGCCCAGAGAGAAGCTTGCCACCCCCCATCAGGAAATCATCCCTCAGAGAGCAAGGTCCAGCTATTCTTGGCCCAAAGGGGTCAAGATCTCAGGCTGGCCTCTTATGAGCTATGACCCTGTGTCTGCCAGAGAAGAGGCAAAGCATCGACATCCTGGCAGACACCAGAGCTGGGGTTTAAGAGGAACCTATAAACTGCGAACCAGCCATTTAAGGACTGTCACAGCAGGGCTCAGACACTCTGCCACCTGCTATCCTGGCCCATCCAGCTAAGAATCCAGCTTTCCTACCAGCTCCACCACAAATTTCCCAACTTTCCCACAAGTGCATTTCCACACCTAATAGAGATGTGTGCAGTTCATTGTTTTAATAATTTAGTTCCAGGATGATTCATGGCTAGTGTGTTAGTGATGAATATATGCATTATGATTTTTACATTCACTTGGATACGGGGCAGCGGAAAACAAGCCATCGTGCATTGTCCCCCTTTGTCTTTGCACTCACTCCAGTGTATTTCTGAACCAGAAACCATGTTCGGACAGGCAAGGACTGACCCAGACCTTCCCGACCTCCTTTGATTTTGGCCAGCACACAGCACCAAGCCCACTCGTCCCTCTCCCAGTTTCCCTCCCAAATCCTACAGAAACCCAAAGGGCATGACGACTCACACAGACATCGCAAACCAAGCCTTCCAGCCCTTCCCAGCTCTGGAGGCTGAGATTTCCAGCAACTAAAAAGGTAGAAACTCAAAGGAGAAAATTTCGTGAAAGAAGAAGGTGAATACATGACTTCAAATGCTCTCAGTTTTTATTGGCAGCCCAGTCCTGGTTCCCACCCTGAGACACCTTCCTGTCAACAGCTCCTGGGGCTTCTCTGCAGGAACACTGGACTTGAGCAGGTCGGGGCAGCTAGAGGGAGAAGCAGCACCACGTCTGCAGGTTCTGGCGTATTGTTACAGAGTCTTCACTGAGAGGTGGATCAGCGCGCTCAGCCTCCTCCAGCTCGCAGGGGCTCCTGCGTCTTCTGGGTGCTGGCCTGGGGAATTCGAGAAACAGGACTGGAAGTGGAAGGCTTTCCCTGGAAGCAGAGGCTGATGGTGGTGCAGACTGGGGTGAGGATCACTCCTGGGCTCTGGAAAGGGGAGAAGGGATGTGGCTCAGCGGCTGTGACCTTGCCTGCTGTCTCTGTCCCAGACTCTGTGTCGCTGTCTATGTCTCCATCTGTCTTGTGGTACTCCAAGCTGACACCTTCCCTCTGTCCTGGAACAGATTTTCCTTCCCATGGACACTTGAGATCTTAGAATTTCATAGCCCTGGAACTGCTCTTGCTCTTCTGTGATCTGGGGACCAAACCTATCATGGGAGCTGCTGGAGGCTTTCCCTGTTTCTAGGAAGCAAATGTCCCCTCTAGCATCTTGGAACTGGGACCCTAATTCTTCTGGAAAGTACTATGGGCACAGTCTTCCCTACTCCTGTCCACTCAGGATGTGTGACGTGTCATCCATGTCAACACCGCTGGGGTTAGGCTGTGACTTTCCAAGCCACAGGCAGGACCGGCACACAATCCCATCCACAGGGACACACTGAGCTTCCCCTGAGACCCCCTCACTATGATGGAGACACACAGACACTAGCACACGGCGGACCTTTTCCCTTCTCTGAGCTCAGCAGTGCTGTCCTCAGAGCAGGAGAC
Source organism: Petromus typicus (assembly GCA_004026965.1). Classification (NCBI taxonomy): domain Eukaryota; kingdom Metazoa; phylum Chordata; class Mammalia; order Rodentia; family Petromuridae; genus Petromus; species Petromus typicus. The sequence continues at coordinate 63,736 of PVIR01000528.1, forward strand.
CAGTTTCAGAGTAGACTGGGGACTTCGGATGCCCCTCTGCAGTCTCCTGTGGCAGTATCACCCTGCCCTCAGTGTCAGGTGCTGTCCCACAGAAAGATTCCCCTCTTAGTATCCTGCCTCGTATATGAGGTGCACTTTCCTGTGAGATGTATTTAACACAATATGTGATCCATTAGGTAGCAGCAACCAGAGAGGTTTAATTGTCTCCACCTACACACCTCCGGGAGGTTAGGTGATTTCCTGGCACTCACACAGGAAAGGTGTGTTGGTTGAGATTCAGTCCACAGCCTCGACACCCCTCCTGCACAAGCCCCTCGACTCTTGAACTGGACCCCACTCCAGACCAAGGGCCAGAAGCTCACACATGTGAAGATGTGGGAATGTGTCTTTCTAACAAGTCCTTGTGGATGCTGCTAGGTCGGGTTTAAGGAGTCACTAGAAAGTATCCCACAGTCCCAAGGTAAACGCTTTGAGTTCTTCTCTTCCCTTTAGGTGTACCAATGTGGTGGTTCTCACTCTGCCTGTAATCAGAGAACGGTAATTTCATGTTTCAACATGATTTCACACCTAATCTGGCCGGGTTTCTTATTACCTGTCCGGGTTGATCTGTGTGAAAAGCAAGACCAAGGTGGGTCTCAGGTGCGTCTGATACACTGCAGAGAATTAATTGTTCCCTAGGATGAGGGAAGACTTGTTAAGGTTTACTCAGGGGGGAGAAGGAGCTCTCCATGCAGTTTCAATGGCCATGGTGGAAATAAGATACGGTTACCTCAATCCAATTTCACCCAGACAAGGCTTGTCAGAGGAAGACACACCCACCGCCACATGCTCTGTGGGTTCCCAAGTTGGCATGAATACAATTCCATCAACTAGAACACTCTACTGTAGCAGACCTTAAAACACACAAAGGCCTGGAAAATTCATATTGCATGTGTTTGCCCACTGGCTAGTATATTTAAGGAGTCATGTAAATAGGATAGAGAACGGAAAAAAAAATTAAATAAATAAATAAATAAAGTAATTTAATATTGAAAGCTGAGTATTCATTTAGAATAAACCAATCTATAAAGCAGAAAGTGACAAGCTGAAATTAAATGCACTTTCCTTTTATTACTGTTTTTCTACACCCTCATCAGCCAATTACACTCTGAAAGCATTTAGCAAAAGGATTATCTTTACTCTCTTTGAAGGTAGAGAAATTCTCCTTTAAAATCCATTTTAATGTCTAGTTGACAGCTCATTTACATTGTATTTTTCATGTTTCTAGAGTTTTCTCTCTAGAAAGGTCTCTCTGAGTCTATGCATCTGGATGAGGGTCAAGTTCAAGTTACCCCGAGACCCCTGAAGAACTGAGAGATAGCACATTGTTTCTCACAACTGCTCCCAAAGTTTAGATTTTCATGTTCAATATACATTTATAACATTATATGCAATTACAGGTTCTGATTTTTAAGATATACACCTGTAATACATATAATATGTGTGTTGTTGGATAGATAGATGACAGTCAGACAGACAGACAGATAACAGACAATATAATTGCACATGAGCTTATGTGCCAGGCTGCCCAAAGATATTCTTCCTGCTCTAGGTAACAGGTTCTTTAGCAAAATTTGGTGGATAGTTTTCTGTTTTCACTCCATCTTTCTCAAAGCTTGTTGGTTTAATTTTAAATATAAAATTGCATTTGGGTTAAATACACATTGCATTTCTGTTATTTGTTTCATTCTGGAATACTCAAGGAAAATAGGCAGCCACACGCACACCTCAGCAGGCTGAGGTCCTGTCCATTCTGACTCATAATTCTCCTAATTCAGCCACTTGGCGACTTTCAGGCTGGCTGGAGTTCACTTCCCCACTCAGTCCCTGAACCCTGTCTCTGACGACACCTGGACTTCATTTTCTAGAGATCCTTGTGTGTGAGACCCAACAGGTCTCACGAAGCCCCACACAGGCTGCAGCCTGCACCCTGTGATCTGGTGGAGGGCACATGCCCTGCTGGACAGGGGAGCCCCTGAGACTCCAGATGCCAAGTCCTTATGTCACACCAGCCCCAAGTACCACTGAGAACTCAGACATACACCACGCACAGGGCTTCTTCTGCCCGGGGTTCCCAGTGATGCATAGTGGTCTCTTTCTCCTTGATACTCACTGGGAAGAGCCTGCTGTGTACAACTGCAGGAGTGAGGATGGCTCTGCTCAGGACGGGCCTCAGCACAGGACATGAGGTCCTTATCCTTCATGAGCACTGTTCATGTCCGCCCGTGCTTCCGGCCTTTGCCCTCCTCACCCACCAAGCCTGGTCTGCCTTGGCTTCTGCTCAGAAGTCTTCCTTCTTGCTTTCAAGGGATCTGCTGATTCTAATCAACATGAATAATGAGCCAATGGGCTACCCCAAAGGGCACGTCCTCAGTACCACAGTCTCCTAGAGATTGTGCCCCATGGTAAGTCAGGGTCCCGCATGGCACTGGGCCATTGGCAGATACTGAAGATTGCTGGAGGAGCTCCACCCCCAACCCAGGCTCTTATCCACTGTGCTGGCAAAACAAAACAAAGGCATCAAAGTAAGAGAGTGACACTGGGATGGAGGCTTCGGGAACAGACGGGAGTCGAGGGCATGGGTGATATGTACCATTGAAGTTGAGAGCTCCCACAACTGTTTGTGAAGAACGAAGACTCCTGCTGGGTGTGGTGCAGGCCCGTAATCCCAGCACTCAGGAAAATAAAATGGGCAGGTCACAAGTTAGAGTTAGTTCTGTGGGGAACTTGCTGAGACTGTCTCAAAATAAATAGTAATAAATAACAGGGCTGGAGATGTAGTTCACTGTGAAGGTTCTGGATTCAATCCGCAGAAACTAGAAAGCAAAAAAGGAAGAGAAAGGAGCGAAAGAACACAGAGGGGAAGAGGGAAGGGATAATCTGGCACTAATAGTCACACAGCACACTTGAGACGCGCAGAGATCACTGGGATTACAGAGTTGGAGGCTGTACCTGCAGGATGCACCAAATGCGGACACAAATCATGAGAGCTCCAACCACTGCCAGGAACCGTGAGGGCTAACTAGACTAGGAAAAGCAGACAACGCTGGCTGGGAGCCGAGAGGTGCATTGTCATAGGAGAGCTGTGCGGTGCACATGGGATGCACACGTCCCTACTGGAGCCACATCTACTGTAGGTCAGACGAGCGACCATGAAACTGCCCCAGTGTGTGCCTAGAGCCTGCATTTTGGAGGCTGTTTTGTGACCACAGAGTTTTGAAATGGCTGAGATCTAAGACAGCAGGGTGCATAGAGACGCCGAAGCCTGCGCCTGGGTCTAGGAAAGAGGCATCTCATTCAGGGGAACTGAATGAGACTCAACCTTGGAGGCCCAGGTGGGAGGGGAGTTGGGAGAGCACCTTGCCCAGCATCAGCCTGTGTCACCAGGGAGGGAGCAGGAAACTTCTGAGACCAATGTGCAGACTCCAGTCCCATCAATGAGGCTGCACAGTGGCTCTGAGTGTCAGTGTCGTGCAGGTGACCGCCTGACCCTGCGGGGAAACCACGACCCTTGTCTCAGCCTGGGTATGCCGCACACCTCCAGCTCTCACCTTACTCTTTCCTTTTCCCGGAACCCTGGCTCTTCCTGCCTCTGACGTCCACCTCCACGAAGGGGTCCGGCCAGGAGCTGAATGGCTTGCTGCTTCTCAGCTCCCCTCCTGGTCTCACCCCCAGTCACTGTTAAGGCGTCCTCCATGCTTGTCTCACCTCCGCACTGTCCAGCTGTGGAGATGTCTGCTTACCTCACTCACAGCTGGAAGCTGCTATTTGCTATCTGTGATCACCTTAAGAACCTGCTCCTGAAAAATGATTTTCTGGGGATCAGAACCAAAGGTGCTGTGTCCTGGGACTCTGTGGAAGGTGGACCCTAAGTTCTTCACTACTCGTCAGAGACGCCACCCGTGTGCCTGTAGACCTTAGATATGCACGAGAACTGCTGAGAATGCTCTTGCTGGATAAAAGTGGAAAATAGGATCCGCTGGAAAGAATTAAGCTCAGAAACTGAGACCAGAAACTCCTGTGAAGCAGCCCAGCCCTGTGTGTCCTGGATCACAGGCACGTTGTGCCCTGTCTTGACCCTACTGGGACTCTCACTTGAGGTCCTGCTGCGTCTCACACTTAATGTGCATTTTCATAACCCTTGGCCACCCTCAGAAGACACGAGTGTTAACTCATCTTGTACAGGAACACTCTTTAGGAGTTCTAAGAATCCCCCAAGATCTCAGCGCTAATAAGGGACAGATGCAGAATCCAGTCTGCAGAGTCTGATCCCCACGCAAGCCTAGATTGTCCAGGGGTGGCAGGGGCACCTCACGTCACAAATCAATCAATGAATCGATCTCTGAAATAGGAACAAATGCATTACTCACCTCTCCGGGTCCTGGGGAGGGATGAACGGGTCCCGGGTGGGTCTCAACGGCATGGACGCAGCTATTTATATCCCCTGAACTCGGGGCTGGAAGTTCTCCCAGAAGCGCATCAGGAGAGGCTGTCTTGGAATTCTGGCACTCAACAAGCAGTAATTAATCATGTTTGTTGAGCACTCATTACCCTGTGGGGTTTATTGGGTAAGAGGGCCTGGGTACGGTCCCCCAAGCCGGTTCTGTCAGAGCCCTCACTGTCCTCCTTGTGGCCAGTAACCACCTCTGCCCGGGGGAAGCAGTCAGGGCACACCACTTCTGCCCTCCATGAGGGGAGCTGTTCATCCGCTCCTCCAGGGGCGCTGTTTCCCACAGAAGCCTGAAGACAGAGACCTTGTTTCTTTTGCACCTTTCACAGAGCCAGGAGTCTGTCTGTGTGCAGTGCCCAGTGCCACCCACGAACGGTCCCCTCCTGCGAAGCTCCCAGCTCAGGTCTCACTCACACCTGCAAGTTCCCCTCCTTCTCCCTCCTTCCCCTTCCTCCCTCCTCCTTCCCACAGTGTTCTTCCTCCTACCTCAGCCACAGAACTACACCTGTGGCCAGGTGCCCCAGGGCCATCTCTCAGAGGACAGTGTCACCCAGAGTGGAACCTGTCCAGGACCTGCAGTCTCTGCCACCCAGGAGGATGAGGAGGACAACCAGGATATCTGTTTACCATCCTGGAATGGGGTTCTTCTTGAAGGTGTCTTTCATCTTTAAAAGAAATATATAATGTTAAGAATTCAGAAACACAACAATAAAATAAACCCCTCATGATGTCATCGCAAAGATCACCAATTTAGTACTTTTGTGTATTTGTGTTCCAGGCAAGTTTCCAAACATGTTTTAATGATACTTGTTTGATCTCCTGAAACTGGTGGCAAATTCTAACTTTTTAAAAACCTCTAACATTTAGAGAGGCTTTTCTGGAAGGATTTCTCATAGTTACTTAAAGAATGCTGTTTTCGACTTCTGAGGAAGTTCCTCTAGCCGTCATCTGGAAGCGGTTTATCTCTTTATTCCTTGAAGAACGGATTCTAATTGCGCTGTTTCAGATTCTATTTCAAGGAAGACTTCCTTGCTCTTGGCTTGACTTCCTGGTTTCCATCATGTCCATCTAGTGGTGGGAGGTTGGGACCAGAAAATGATCTGAACTCAAATCTGTTTCTCACCAGCCCCAGAGCTTTGGAAAGTCACCAATCCTCTTGTCACTCTAGAGTGTCACTGTCCACACTGCAGGGACGATGACAACGACCCCACTGTGCATGGCTGCTTGTGAGAACTGGGTGAATCTGTGTCCAGGACCTTTAGTTCCTCCCAGAGAGGAGGCAGCTTGGTGTCTGCTCCGGTCAGAGTGCATGCATCCCTCAAAGATTCATATGTTGGAATTAAACCCCCTCGGTGATGGCATTATGGACAGTGGGTGAGTCATGAAAGCTCTGCCCTGAAAATGGGATTAATGCCATAATATCGAGGTGTCATCCAGCTGCCTGCCCCGGGCTACTTCCCACCACGTGAGGCCACCAAGTAGATTCAGTCCTGGATAGAGACTCCGAGTCAGCCGGCGCCTAATCCTGGGCTTCTCGGCTTCCAAAATTGTAAGAGACAAACTTTCACTTTTCTAAGTGATCCAGTGTCTGGACATGGTTAGAGCAACACAAACAGATTGAAATGGAGGGAAATTCTATTTGTTGTGTGTAATTTGTCTTTAAAAAAAAAAGTATGAGAGTCATAAGAGGCGCCGTGAATGTATTTACCAACAAGTTACAAAACCAGAGGAAATTCCCAGAAACATAAATGATTGAGACAGAAACACGAAGAAGTAAAAATCCTGAATAGACAAATGAGAAAGGAGAATGAAGCAAAACTCAAGATCTACCTTCAAAGGGAAGCTCAGTACTCACACTCGTGGTTGAATTGTACCGAATGTTTAAGGGAGAACTGATATCCAAACACCTCAGACTCTTGCCAAAAATCTAAGAGGAGAACGTCCTGCTAAAGTCATAGTCCAGAGTTATACTGGTACCAAGCCAGACAAGAGTGCTGCAAGAAAAAGACAGTGATAAGTATTATTTCTAAAAAGAAAAATACAAATCCTCACCAAAATATTGGCAAAGAAAATTCAAAAGCATTTGCAAAGGACCATTTACAGTGTTCATGTGAGATTTATCCTAGCATGTAAAGGTGGTTCTCACATAAATGTGGGAAATCACGTTAACTGAATGAAAGACAAAAATATGATCTCAGTAGATAAAAAGCATAACAGAAGTGAACATGGATCTATGATTTTAAAAAGTCTAAACAATCATATACAGAAGGAATGGCCTCAGCACAATAGTGTATATCACACACCCACCGCTAGCAGCATAATCAATGGAGAAAGAGATCCGGAACAAGATAAGAATGCCCACTCTCACAAGTGCTACTCAGCCTTGCACTAGAGGGCCTAACTAGAGGAATTAGGCAAGAGTATAAATAAAGGCATCCAAAAAGAGAAAGAAATTGTGTGGTTGCAGATGGCCTGATTTTATACACAGAGTCTATGGTCACCCCCACCCAACTCACCTAATCTCATGTGATCTCACATACAGAAAACTCCAAGGGCTTCCACAAACAAACAAAAACCTTGTTATAATGAGTTCTGTAATGCTGTGGAATTGCAGAATACAAAACCAACACACGAAAATTAGTAGTGTTTCTATACAATAATAACAATCTGAAAATCAAGAAAAATTAACATTTACAAGAGCATCCCTCATTTAAATACTAAAAGTCAATTTAAGCACAGCTTAATTTAAATATGCTTCATGCTGGAAACTGTGAAATACTGATGAATGAAATGAAAGAACACATAGACTGATTGAAAGGCACTCCCTGTTCTTGGAGTAGAAGAATTAATATTTAAATGTTCATACTTTCCAAAACAATCTGTAGGTTCAGTGGAAATCCCAAGGAAAATTTTCAGAGATAAAATTTGTTGGTCAATATTTGTTGATACAATATTTCAATTAGAAGGAAATATTCAGATCTATTGTGTAACATGGTCATTTAAAAACTACTGACAATGCCGGGCGTGGTAGCTCACGCTTGTAATCCCAGCACTCAAGAGACAGAGGCAGGAAGATCGCTGAGTTCAGGACCAGCCTGAACTACAAGGAGAGACTTTGTCTCAAAAAAAACCCAAACCAAAACAAAACAAACCTAAAATCTGCTGACAGTAGAATTTTAATGTTTTCATATTTAAAAAATAGGTATGTCTATTAGTTTGACTGAATCATTGTATAATGTATTTGTATATAAAATATATTGCACAAACAAATACGTGCAATTCTCATTTATCAATTCAAACTAAAATTTTAGGTTTGAGAGTGTAGTTAAGGGTACGTGCAAACGCTCCCTGAGTTCCATCCCCAGCAGTGCAGAAATTATAAAAATAAAATTTAAAAATAGAAAATATATAAATTAAATGTAAAAAAGAAGTTTTCTAAATTTATTTCAGATTTTAAAATAGGTAATTTTTCAGAGGTCTGGCTACGTTCTTCAAACGTCTGGCCTAATGACCACTTTTCATTCAGCGACATTTTCCCTTTTTTTTTTCCCTTCCATTTTTCTTCCAGGAAGGCTCAGTAGTCCACAATGGTCCTTTGTCAACTGGGTGCAGTGCTTGCGACTAAACCTCAGGTGGGCCAGATTCGTTTCTCAAACCCTCTGCCTGGAACAGACTGTGAAGAAAGCATGGGGACGAATTTGTCGTTTAAGGAGTTCTGCGAATTAAGAAGATGTCAGTATCAGTGAAAGATGATGCTGATGTTAGACCGTCGCAGAGGAACACATCCGGGCTTCTCCCTGCGACAGCGCCAAGAACCACCCTTCTCAGCAGACACCGCACCTAGGCGGCGCCTGCGGTACCCCGCAGTAGACCCAGTTCCCAGCATACTCTGCGCGGACCTGTTGTGGAACGTAGTGGAGTACACTTCCCGGCATGCACTCCACCTGCTCCGCCCCGCCCGGAATCAAAGGTTGTGGACTATACTCCCCAGCATGCACTGCTCCCTTTCTTTTTCCGAAGGAGGCTGAGGGCTGTGGACTACAGTCCCTGCATGCCGCGCGGCAACCACGTGATCTTTGAGCGGGCGGAGCGTTCCTGTGGGACACCGGGAGGGCGCGGCGCCCCGCCTGCTTCTGCTGAGGCTGATTGCTGCGGGGGTGCCCTGTGATCGAAGGGCATGGAAAGATCTTAGCTCACATTCAAACATAGCTCCATCAGCCCCTCACCCACTCGAGTCTTCCAGAGGTGACCCTGTTTAAACGTGTGTTCTCTGTGTCTGGGACAGTCACGACTGGGTTCCCTGTGCACGGAGGACGGCTAGCCAGCACCTGATTCACAGGGGGAGTGACAGCGAGGGCGTGTGCCTGCCCTGCTGAGGTTCTGAGTATGTAAATGCAGGTGTGCACTGAACAACCCTCTGCCTGATACCTTGCTATAGGAGGTCAGGAGATAGCAGTGTAGAGGCTGACTGCCTGTCCGCCTAGTCCCTGGGAGGCTGGTGGATTCCAGTTCAGGCAGCTCAGTGCCATCGCCGTTAGGTGCCTCTGAGTCCAGCAGAAAAGCAGGTCACCCTGTGTTGCTCTGTCCATTTCCAGAGGAGTTTCTGAGCCCCAGACAGCTCGCAGTGGCTTCCCCAAGGCACAGTGAGGCTCCTTCCTGCTGTGCTAACTGGGGGGAATTCGGCCCTTCACGAGAGCAGAGGACGGGTCAGGCTGTCCTTTGTTGCTGCTGCAAGGTACACGGGGAACACGCCGTGCTTGTGATGCTGTGTTCCTGCGCGCTCTTCCGGAGCGGGTTATGTTTTTGTCTTCGATCCTAGTTTGTGCTTAAGGACCGAAGACTGCAAGAAGCAGCACTAAAACCGCACAGCCTTATGGGAGCTCGGAGTTAAGCACCGCTGCAAGTGAGGCCGGAGAGGGCACTCCAAGGAGAGAATGGTCTAGGGACACAGCTCCAGTACAAACCAGATCCTCTGAATCTGGCAGAACACTTCTCTGAGCATATCTAGGGTGAAACTCCGAAAAGCAGACCGGAAACGGTCCTAATGGCTGTGAGAGTGGCCATCCAAATGCTCTCGGGAAGATCTTCGAATTGTGTCCAACTAGAACCTAGATTCCACGAAATCAGTGGCATTACCAGCGAGGTCTCGGAAGCTTCAGACCTTTACATCAGCTTGGAAATGTAGACTTAAAGCAAAGCGTACATCCACCATGGGGAAACTTAAAAGCAAGCAGGACAGAATCAACTTGATCACAAAGAAATTTGACATCTGCTAACCCAAAGCCCAACTTCGTGTGTGTTTGTGTATGTGTGTGCTTGTGTCTGGGGGTTGTACTAGAGCTACATCCAAATCTGTTAAACTTCTCAGGGTGGAGTAAAACTTAAAACCCTCATGACTCAGCCTTCCAGAGGTGCAGCACCATGCCTGGCTCTTCGGCACTCAACCAAAAGGAAGCCAAGGCAAACGCTCAGTGATAATGACATCACAGCACTGCAGCCAACTCAACGTCTCTGGATGTGTAGAGAAGCTATGACCTGGTAAACAAATCTGGGAGGAAAACCAGCCAATGAAAACAGATGAGGTAATACCAGAATTAGCATACACAGACATTAAATTAGCCATTGTAAACACTATAAATGCTCCGCTAGTTAACAGAAATCATGAGTGTAATGAGGAAAGGAAATAAAAACCATAAAAAATGACCACGTGTTTCCATCAAACGACACTATCAACAGAGTAGAAGGCAGCTCATGTGATGGGAAAATATTTGTCATATATCTGATTTGGAATTAATATTCATAATACATAAAGAGCTGTATACCTCAGCAGTGACAAAGAGAACCTAGATAAAAATGAGGAAGGAGCTTCAATAGATATTTCTCCAAAAGAAGATATATAAGTGACCAATAGACATGTGACCAATAGACAACACTCAACCTCATTAATCATTAGAGAAATGCAAATTGCAACTAGAATGCATGCAGTACCACTTATTCACTAGGAGGGCTATTCTTAAAATAAATACTTAACAAGTGTCAGCAGAGGTGTGGAGACACTGGATCCCTATGGCCTGCTAGTTGAATATAAAATGTGCAGCCACTGTGGGAACAATGTGGCAGGTCCTTAAAAAGTGATCAGAATTATCACATGATCCAGCAGCTCCAGTTCTGATCATATACTCAGGACGACCCAGAGCTGAAACTCAAACAGATATCTGTACGCACATGTTAATGGGAATATTGTTCATAATAGCTAAACAAAGTCTGATCTGTACACACAATGGAATATTGTTCAGATTTAAAGAGAGTCAGACACATTCCATACCGTGAGTGAATAACTGAAGACACCGTATGAAGTGAAGAAAGAATCTACACATAGACAAATCTTGTAAGAGTCCTCCAATGGGAGTTATCTAGTGGTGCACGTGACAGAGCGGAAGTGGAATAATGATCTCCATGGGAACAAACATGTTAAGGCTTATATCCAGATTCCTCCTGAAGCCTCGTGCCATCACAGATAGTTCCGTGGGAGGTGGCGAGTCTCGGGGCATTAGAGCTGGCTTGCTGTCGGGAGGTGGGTCTGGCTGGAGGAGGCAGCTTTCTGGGGTGTAACCTGGGGGTCACAACACCCTTCCAGGGGCTCCCTTCCCTCTCTGCATCCTCCACCGTGCTGGTCTGCTCTGCTCTCTTGGCTCAAACTCAGCCAATGATAGACTGAAATACGAGCCTGTCGTATAGACTGAAATAGAAACCTGTCCTCTGGGGTGTTGGGTCTTTTGTCCCAGGGATGAGAAAAGTGACCAAGACTGGAGAAGTTGGTGTTCAGTGGGTACAGAGCTAACCTGGAAGACACAACATTCCAGAAGTGGACGGTGGTGACCTTTCTCAGCGATGGAAGTGTGCTCCATACCATAGAAATTTAAACTTAAAATGGCTAAAATGGTCAATTCTGTCATAGTAAAAAATTAAAGGAAACAATGGCCAAATGAAAGTCGTAGAGATGAAAATGGCATGTTTGATACAGAAATCACAGACTAGTAATGACAGATGTGACACCGTAGAAGAAAAGAGCAGTGATGTTGGAGAGTCACAATGGAAGTCACTTCAAAATAGGGAAAAGAAAAGCTGAGGGAAGAAAAGGACAGGATGAGAAGCGACACAGATGAATTACTGGAAAATTATAGCCACAAATTTTATGGACTTAATTAAAAACTATAAGCTCACGTATTTATGTAACTTACCAAGAAATCAGGCAGGTCAAAATAATAGCTGTAGTAACTACAGTGATAACAGTCAAACCACAGAAGGGTATAGTGTGATAGCTGAAAGTCAATAATAAGTTGCAAGAATTTTCCATAAAGAAAATCCACATTACTTACAGAGAAATGGTAATTTAAAAAAAAGACAAAAGACTTCTCAGAAATCAAGAGAGCCAGAAAATAATTTAACAGCAATTTTAACATACCGGAAAAAATTCCAACTTAAAATTCTGTATTGAGTAAAAGTATTCCTTTTTTCAAAGGAACATAAGAAAGGAGACTTTAAGATGAAGAAAAGGCAAAAGAATTCACTGTTAGCAGGTTTGTAGAAAAACAAATACAATGGAGGTGCTTCATGTGGAAGAGAATGATATCAGGTGGAAAATTGGACTGACAGATATAAAATACATATGAATGAAATTAACAAGATGAGTCAAACCTGTATAAAGAAAACTGCTGGACTTAACCGAAGAAGATAAAGGAAAATTTGACTTCTGGGCACAATATCCTATACTCTGTAAAAGGAATACAAAGTACTGTGAAAATATTCTTTGTTTGCAAATTAATTTATCAGTATAAATATCTTGAGTGAAAAATTCCAGCTGGCTAAAAATTCAAAATATTTGTAAATTTCATTAGAAAATAAATAACAGAAATGAAAACATAATAGGGAATATTTCTCTTAGCCATTATTAAAAATGTATGAAGCTACCATAATGAAAAGAGCATTTTCATAGAGCTAGAAAAGGTGGTCTGATAATGGGGGAAAATGTCAGGCATGAGCTTAGAACTAATTTATGTAACAATTTAATACGTGGTAAGAGTGGCCCTAACTTTGAAAATCAGTAGGAAAAGATGGCTTAATACATTGAAAATAATGAAGAGCCACATTTAAAAGCAATTATCTCAAAAACTTCCTGGAGTCTACTATGCAACAAGAAGCAAAACAGGTTTCAAAAGCCTTAAAACATATATCCCTGGGCTCATAAATTTTACTCCTAGAAATCTAGCCACATAAAAATGTCAAACCGGAAATACAACATGCCCCTCCCCCCACACACACATGCAAACAGCTGCGGAATTCGTGCTCACTATTGTAAAAACCACAGAGGACTTCAATGTCTCACAGCGGAAGACGGTTGGAGGAGCACAGGGCACCCCGGCAAAACAGTCCTTACTGTACAGTCTTTCTATTTATCAAATCTATGAGCATGATTGACAGGATCTGATACGCCTCAGCAATACCTGTTTTAATTTTTATTGTCGTTAGTATGTTTGCAGTCATAAGGATCACATTCCTCATGGACAGTTGGTACACATACCCGACATATATTCTTTCTTCAGCCCCTTCTGCTCTCCTCCCTCCATCTCTGGGTCTCTTTCCTATTTGAGAAGGTCTGTCTCCCAATTTCCTATTATCATTTATTTTGCTCCTTAACTTATTTATACTCTGAATTTCTCATGTAAGAGAAACCCTATGATAGTGAAGCATGTGTATCTGATTTATTTCACTTAACATTATGATCCCAAGGCGTCTCCATTTTCCTATAAATGATTTGTTTGTCCTTCTTCTTGACCAAGTAGTACTCCACTGTATATAAATATCACATTTTATTTATCTATTTGTCTGTTGATATATGTAGGGACCATTTCCAAGACTGAGCTGTTGTGAATTGTGCTGCTGTGAACATGGGTGGATCACTGGGATATGATGTCTTCTTAAATACTTACTGTCTGTGGTGTTAAGAAAGTGATCTGGAGCAGTCCTGAGCAGGGGCTACAAGTGCTCATGGCAAGGGCAAGCACGGATGCCTTTGAGCCCCAAGGGGAAGGAAGATGTGTCATGACTAGGGCTCCTGGTGGAGGAGATGACACAGGAGGGTCTGTTGACTGTGGGCTGCCATCGGCACTGAACCGTGTGATTGCCAAGAACTGAACACTGAGCCCTGGGTAGATGGGTGGGGAAGGCCTGCCATGTCCAAAAGGAGGAGGTGGGGGCTGTTGCCCTCTCAAACCTACCTTCCTTGCAGGTGCAGCCTCTACCTTCTACAGCCACAGCACTCACACCTGCTGGGAACGTGTTTCCAGGAGCACCTGAATCGGGACCTTCTGATTGTCCACTTGTGTGTTGTGTGCTTTTGTGTGTGTGTTTGTGACAGAGACACAGAGAGAAGGAAATGAGATGTTGAAGCAGAACTGTTTGGAGCTCACTGTACTGAGGAATTTAAAGCCCTTGAAGTTACGAAGCTTAAAATAATACTTCAAAGTGCAAGAGTAGTAGAATATCATGCTTAAACAAGTAGGCGATGATGTGTAATCATTTTAAGTATCTATTCACATATAATTTTATGATTACTATCAGAGTTGCAAATACGTAGAGTGGCCAATATAGAAAGTCCCCTTCTTTTTAATACATGACTATAAAATAGAAAGAAAATAAGAGTAGTCTACCTGTCAGAAGGTCACTACAAGTAAGTTTATGAATTTTTGCAAATCTCTTTATAAGAAAAGTCCTTGTTCACCTATGAAGTGGGAGTGAGGACATAGATCTGTTGGTGACAACGAGAAGATTATGGGTGTTTCTGGCCAAGATCCCTGCAAATAGTGCCCTCGAGGCGGCTTACACCGGCACATCAGAGAGGATTGTTCATTTTTCAGGAATTCTGTGAACTCACTGTTAGACTCCTTACTACGAAATTAAATTATGGATACTTACACTTAAATAAGTCACATTTAAAGCAAATGTAGTAAAATAGCAAATACTTACAGTTCATCACCTCCTACTTGTTAGAACCATGGCACTGGTGGTGTCAGATTTTCCTACTGCCTGTCCCGGAGCCCGTTTGCGTCTACTCCGCTTGCATGGTGGATGTCCTTCCTCACAGTCTGCTTCTTAGTCATGCTGTGGTTGCTGGACACAGTTGTCGCTACTCACGGCCTAGAGGACAGGGGTTTATTTGGGCTCCAAGGCAGAAACAGCACGGTGGAAGGCCTGGCCCAGGAGATATGCTGACCTCATGGCATCCAGGAAGCAGAGATAAGAGAAGGAGCCAGAGATGGAGACAAACCCTTCTGGGTCTCACCCGAGTCCTCTGCCTCTTTTAACCAGGCTCCACCTCCTGTAGCACAGTCAGCCCTGAATGCTCCTCTGATAGATCTGCTGGTGAGCACAGGACCCCTTCTATATATGTGAGGACATTTTAGGTATAAACCGTGTCTGAATCAGTTTTCTCCTTATTGAGACAAACTACCTAACACCCAGAGTTAAAGGGCAAAAGATTATGTAGCTCATGGTTTGTAAAGGTTTAAGTCCATAACTGTCTGGCTTCCAGGCCAGCAGGGCATCACAGAGGAGATGATGTGTGTTCATGGCATCCACATGTAGCAAGAGTAACAAGTGACCTTAGTGGTGCCTCCTGCCCCTTTTATCCAGACTTCTGGAATGAGGGTGGTGCCAACTGAATCAATGTGCTAGATTAGCAACTGCATGCCTTAGTTCCTGCTTGACACACTCTAGATTCAGCCACCACAGAAAAAGCCATCCATGACCACGTGAGACTTTGTGGGGACATCCACACTCAAACAATGACAGTGGTGTCTCCCGAACATCTCATTCCATCATGGCACCTTCATGTTGGTGACTGGAGCCGGCCATGGTGGGAGCGAGTTCACTGTGGACACTGGGCCCACCTATGAGTCGACTTGAAAAACCCTAACACTGGGCCACATGGCAAAGTAAAAAGAGTTGAAAGTCCTATAATCTTTTTCACAATGCATTCAAAAAATTGTATTTTTATACATGGATAACACTAATAGAACAATTTGTATAACATTATCTTGCAAAGAATTATTTTTATTTAAAAGAATTAATGATTTCTTTGAGAGTAGATGTCATCTGACTTCTATTCTATATCCCTAATCTTTTAAGTTCTTCTCCACTTTTTAATCTCCTTTTTCTTTACATAATTACTTAAATTTCTACCCATGTTCCTTTATTATTTTTATAAACATCAATTCTTCTGTAAGGAATTAGGATTACAAACTTGAGGTTGTCATTTGTACCCTTGATTAATTACAGCCCAGTGTGTACTAGCCTTGTCACTACGTTTCCTTTAAGGACATTACAACCTTGAAAAACTTGGGATCAGTTTCTTTCTCTGTTATTATTCTTAGTATATTAAATCTCTGTGTATTTAAGGCCACATTAAATATTACTATTGTTGTACAGTTGGCATTTACTCATTACCTGTATATTAATCTCTATTTTTTGCTTTTATTCCTGGATTTCTCTGTTTTTGCATCATTTTCTTACACCCTAAGTAGTTTGTTTTAATATGTCTTCATTGAAATTTAATGTGATAGCTCATCTTGATAGCCCATCTGGCTGACTTGACAAATGCCTAGCAGATGAGCAGGGCACAGTTTTGGTGTGCCTGGGAGCCCATGGCAGGTGACCTTTAGGTCTACATCTGGCTTCATCCCCTTCCTGTCTGGTCTGTTTCCTGCTCTGCTTTCCGGCCTCCACAAAGTGGCCCTGCTCCACCAGGCTGGTCTGCCATAATGTTCCTCTCGTCTCTGCCCTCCCTTTACTCTGGAGTCAGCTGACTGTGGACTGAATCCCCTGAAACCATGAGCCAAATTAAACCTCTCCCTCCACAAGCCAAATTGAACATCTCCCTTTTTAAGTTCAAGTGCCAGATGTTTTGTTCTAAAGCTCATCAATATGTCTAACGACAGAAACTCTGGCTTCTGAGTATGATGGGAGCATGTCAACTCTTCCTTCCTTTGGGCTTTTTTCTTGGCTAGAACCCTGAGTGGCAGGATTTTCCTGCACTTCGTGAGCCTTCGGTCCTGCCCCTTAGCTTCAGTGCTTCCGCTGTCCCTCCCACTATGAGAGCATGTCCTCCTTTAAGAGGCCAATGGCAACCTCTGGGTTTCAGTGGTTTTACCCTGATGCACAGGTTTGGTCCTCCTCAAGTTTCTGTGGTGCCGGACTCAGGCTGGCTGTGATGGGCCTGGTTGTTGTTGATTTTACAGAATGCTCAACATCTCTGCCCTCCCTTCACTCTTACCTCTCCTCTTCCTCCAACTCCACAACTTTCACTAAGTCTCCTGCTAACTCTCATGCTGTTTCTCTTTGCCTCAACCTAGATGTTTATTATCCCATCACCCAACAACCTCATCTTTTCTTCAACGTTACATTTAAAACACAACTCTTAATTTCTTTGTTTCAATTATGGGAATCCTACTGCTAAAATTTTAGCTGGCTCTTCATCGATAGGATTTTCTGAACCAAGTCTTGTTCTTTTGTTGAACATAGGAATCTTAGCTGTTTAAAGTTGCAGCCTCACAACTCCAACATGCAGACATCAGGGTTGCTTCCTAGTTTCCAACTCTCCTGAGTCTCCCTTAGTTCTACGTGGTGATCCGATGAGAAATGCTGGATATTTTGTGTGGAATCCCGAGGGCTCTGCGTGGTGCCTTCTTTACCAATCCTCTGGATCCCCAGTGTCCAGACTGAGAAATGTTGCTCCTTTGACCTAAGAACCAGCTGAGTTCATAGTGACGCTATGTCTTCATCTTTGTCCTGGCTTTTAGTGCAGTTTGCACTGTTTCAAATTCTGGTGTTTTTTTCTTCTTTCCAGGATGGCCTGCAAGGCTTCTAATTGAAGGACTAGACTATTACTAACATCCTCCTACTCCTTAAACTTCATTAAATTTTTTAAAAGTGACACTATTCTAACCCAAAATTCCAAGGCTTTGTGTTTATCTTCTAATGATTTTTCTCCATTTGTACTAAAAATCTGGTAAATGCCTTTGAGGGAAACAACACACTGGTGATACTTATAGCTAGGGGTCCCCCAAAGCCTCACTCAGTCTTTTGTGGAGCCTTTGGAAGGTGGTTGCACCATAGGGGCTTAGAGTGGCCTGCTGTTGAGAGGTGAGGCCTGGTGGAAGGGGAGGAACACTGGGCTGTGGCCTGGGAGGTTCGTCTCCCTTCTTTCTCAGCTTCCTGTTTGCCAAGCTGTGAGCAGCTCTCCTCCGCCAGGCCCATGTGTCATGCTGTGCTGCCAATTCTGGACTGAAACATGAACCACAGTAAATCTCTCCACCTTTCACTGGGCTGTGTCTGGTAGCCTGTCTCAGAGAGGGAGAAACCAACTGACAGGACAACCCTGTTAGGGGCTGATGCTGCTCCCCTCACATGCAGAAGTGGAGGCCTCACTGGAAAGCTTATGGGGTCTGCAGGAGTCTTAGGGGAAGTGGGTTTAGAAGACATCATGAAGGTAAGTGCTCTGAGAAGAGGAGGAGGTGGCAGAGGATCACCCAGCTCACGTGTCAGGTGAGGATGTGCTGAGCAGCTGTCACCAGAAACCCAGCAAACATGAAGACTGACTGAGGCGGGAGCCTCTTCCTGGACTCCATTCTCCACACCTGCCTGCCTGGCTGATGGTATTCTGCTTGGTGTCCTGCAGTGCTAAGACATTCCCTGGTACCACCCCTGCCCCTGAGACCCTGGGTCTCTAAGGGCTGATCACCTTGGAGGGTACACACTTGATGAGCCATGGCTGGCTTCAGTGACCCTGTCCACAGCCCATCTCTTGTGCTGTCCCTCATGAGGGGTCCCTCTGGTGGCCCCTTCTCTCTGAGTGTCATCTTCCGACCTGGCTGCTTGAGTGGCTCTCTGGGATCTTGCAACTGACACATCTGTAAACTTGACTTTTCTGCCTATTCTCCATGGAGCACCAATGTGTATCTTACTCCTTCACCTCAGTGGCAGGTAGATGTCCTGAGGATGGTCTTCAAATTGAAGTGCAAGGGAGCCAAGCTTGGGAGGCAGGGCATTCCTGTTCCAGTTGTCCCCATTGACTCCATAAAGTGCCAAATATGGAGGCTCATGGTTTACCCATTTGCTCCTGATTCATGGGCAACATTCCTCACTGACCACTGTGCTGGTCCTTTAATCCATGCTACAGTGAGGAATCATCCCAACACACAGCTCTGGGTGTCCACATGAAACTTCACCCATCTGCCAACTCCCTGTCAGGTCTTTGATGGGGAACCCTGGATCATTCTGGGTAATCACCTGCAAACCTCAGGCATAAAGCCACACAGCAGGTGTCTGAATTCAACAGCTTTTCCTCTAACATCATGGATCTCTTGGCTACATCCAGACTGACTTTATGTGTCAGAATAGTTTGTGTCACTCCCCGTCTGCTGAAGAAATGAGAAGAATAATGCTTGTAGCTGCAAGAATGGGTCAGGAAAGCAGCAAATATTTGGAAAGTAATGTGGCTTGAGCTCTTGGAAGAAAAGTGCCATACAAATGATTGTTTCTGAAGTACCATGTGTAGGAAATGCAATCCGGCTTTTTTAAAGAAGTGTGTTGGCGTTTCATCCCAATTTCCTGATGAATAGTAACTAATGAAATGTTTGTCTGGGACTCTGAAGAGGCAATTCAATTGGCTGTATGTAGATAGATAACGTCAGTCGCTTTGATCTTGCCGACCAAAGCATCTTATATAATGATAAATTATACCAGGTTTCAAAATCCTCTAAATGATGTTATCTGCAATACCAGTGCCTCCTTACTATCTCCCATTTTTATTTTCCCTCAGTGAAAGAAATAACAGTTTGTAAAGGCTTATAAATTCTAACTCTTATCTTTTAAAATGGTTGTTCTTTTCCCTCATCTTAACATGCAAATAGGCTGCCTTTCTGAGGCCTTCGATAAAGAGCTAGAGGAAAAGTTCAGAGGGTTTTGATAAACCATCCTGGGAAGCACAGCCCATGAACAAAGACATATGAGGAACTGATTATGTGTGGTGCCATTGTGAGCGGACCTTCTCTTGACACCCTCCAAAGGGACCACGCTTAGCATCAGCCAGGAGATTGGGATGGTAATGGGCTAAAGGGAAACTGGGCAAAAAATCAGGGAAGAGTGAAGGGGCCTGATTTTTCAGCACTATGGACAGAGCCTGGGCCAGGAGGCCATTCGGCACTTGATGTTAAGTGGCCTTCCCAGTTCTGCTGACTTGCAGGTCTACAGAAAACCTTACATTGGCCACTAATCTGCTGCCTGACCTTGGGAAGGGCCCTCTGGCCATCAATGCCTGTCCATGAACTGAGGGGACAGAGTGTGGGACCTGTTGGCGCAGAAACCCAAGCTGCCCGTGGCCAGGTCCCCTCCTGCCACAGGGCCGGGGGACACTGTCTTCTCTCCACACGTAGCCCCGGGAACTGCTCAGACCTCTCCATTTCCTTTTATTCCCATACATCCCGTGGATTTGCCAGCTTCCTTTCCCAAACTATTTTTTTCTTGTAGGTTTTATTGTGTTACTTTTTTTTAAAAAAGTTCTCATCCTGGAGCCTGGCATTTTTAAATTTTTAATATATAAGAAAATCTTAAATTTCAAAATATTAATGGGACAAGTAAAGATTGCACATCTAAGATGTCCAGGGTACTGGTTTCATTCAGGTGCACTGTCCTGTGGTGCTTCCTACATGCTGCATTTCCTATATGCATGCATCTGGTGATGGAAATCTAGGCTGTCTCTCTGTCTTGGTTTTGTGAGTCACACTCAATACCCACAGGGTGTTCTTGATGACAGATGCCTCTCAGGGCAACTCCCTACTTTAATTGGAAACTCTATCCTGCCCCTGTAACCTCCTGTCCTTGCTCACTCAGGGTGCGTTAGCGATAAGCATTTACCTGAGATGGACACCATCATGTGACAAGGATTAAATCTCCCAGCTAATATCCAGGAATCATGAGTGATCAGTCAGGCAGTGATGCCTGTGGGAGTCAGACAGGCCTCTCCTGGGCTTCAGACCACAGCGTCAGACATGTGAGACCTAGTGGGGCAGCACCAGGTCTGCTCTGGAGCTGTCCCTGGGGGCTCATGAGGACAGTGCTGTGGCCTTGATGAAGTGCTTGTCCTCTGCTCCTGTGGAGAGGATGTCGGAGGCAGATAGCACGCAGGGCCCCTCTGCCCTGCTCTTGGCCTCCTGCTCCTCAGCCCCCTGCCACCTTCTCTGTCACCTGCACCTCCTCTGGTCACTCTGTTCACATACCAGGGCCCACCAGGCCTGGAACACAGCACATGCTTGATGAAGAGTCTTTGCTCGGAGAACAGAAAATGATCCCCCACAAACCTAACCCAAAGCCCCCAGCCAGGGTGCTGCTGCTGCAGGAGCGGGGTGGCTGGCCCTGTGTGTGGGCCTGGCCTGGCCTGACCTGTGCGGGGCCCCTGTGTCCTGCACATCGCCTGAGCCACTTGTCTGGCTGCTCTTGCGCAGTCTCAGTTTGAACCTCCTTTGGTCTGGCTGGAGTAGCGGGGAAAGCAGCATCCTCACCCCCAGCCTACTCTGTGCCTCCCTGGAGCCTGTTCCTCAGAGCACTAAAGGCCCAGGGCCTCTGAGATCGCAAGAACGACTCATGCCTGATGTGCTCAGTGCTGTGAAGCACTGTTCTGGGCCCTGAAATTCAGAGCACAGACATCTGCATCCCATCCGGGACAGCAGGTGCCTCTCTGGGCACAGCCCTGGAATGTGATCAGAGAGACCACAGGACAATCTCAGTTTTGAACCCCTTCAGCCTCTGCCCCAGGAGCAGCAGGATGCGGGGGCTTGGGAGGAACAGGGCAGGGTCCTAACCTGCTGGCATGGAGACCTGGGCTGGTGGGAGCTTCTCTGAGGGACTGCAGGCCCGGTCTCAGCTTCTCACCCTCACAGAGGGAACCAGTCAGCAGGACCTGAGTCTTCTATGGCCTGCAAAGTTGCAAAGCTTCCAAAGGCAGCTTTGTGTGATGGTGTCCTTTTCTCTGTTGAAATTAAGTCCACACAACAAGAAGTCACCACGCCAAGGTGAACATTTGGTGGCATCTAGCACGTCCCCAACACTGTCCCCCCAGATGAATCCTTTTTGTCTGTGCACAGGAGAGAGGTAAGACAGCTGGGAAGATGAAAGGAGGAGCGGTTGACTGCCACTGTCCTTCACTGACAGCGCAGTGCTGTGAGCCTTCTGAGCTGGCAGGCACACAGCGAGAGCCAGCTCCAAGGGCCGGCGCTGTGCCTGGCCCCACCAGAGCAGCCCTCACCGCCCCAAGGGAGCTGCAGGTGTGAAGGCTGCCGTCCTTCCTCGCACCTTGGGGCTTGTTGTCAGGGAGTCTCCTGTCGTCGCAGGCTGCTGAGAGTGCAGAGCCAGAGAACCTGCCGAGGCCCTGAGGGGACAAGGAGCAACACTGAGGCAGGGCCAGGTGCAGGAGACCACTGGTTGGGGGCCCTTCCAGGCCAGGCCAGAGCTGCCTCTGGCTCAGCATGGCGGCTGCAGCCTGGAGAGAGGCCATTTGTCTCCTGTCTCCATTCGGAGCCAGGCTTCGGGGGAGTAGAAATGATGTGGGGCTGCGGTGGGAAATGAGCAGCCACTCCAGGCTCATCCTGTTATCGTAATTACCACAGAAATGCAATCAGAAGCCAGCCCACAGCCCCCCAAACTCCGGGGGTGCCTGCGCCTGATGCACCTCCCAGACTCTGGAAATGGCGCTAACTCCTCTCTCTCTGTCTTTATGCTCTTCTATGCCCTCCCCCCACCCTGGTATAGGAGTGGTCTGTGTTAGTGTCAAGACTGCAATTTCTGGGAAGGTCTGCACCTCTGTATTCTGTTCTCTGTACACATAAAATCTGCCATTTAAAAATAAGAGCTCTGAAGGTGGAGATAAATACGCACAGTGAATGGATGGACTCGTGCCTAATGTGCCCTGTGCACTGACACACTGTTCTGGTCTCTGAAATTCAGAGCACAGGCATCCGGACCCCATCCAAGGCCTTTCCATCCAGAGGAAAGCAGTAAATCACGCTCAGAGGTCACTGCAGGGACACCGGCCTGAGCTCACCTGCAGGTGCCCGGCAGGCAGCAGGCGCCCGGCCTGTGACTCACCCATGGTGGGGGCAGGAGCTGGGAGGTTACCCAGCAGGTGACAGGCCGTCTGTCCCTCGGCCCCACCTCCACTCTTGCTTCCCCGGCGAGTTCTCAGCCTTGACCCCTAGCTGAATGGAGGGAAGGTAATTTCTCCCCAGAGCTCGTGGAACGTGGTTTATGGCTGCTGCAGAGAGCCCTCTCCAAGAGGCTCTAAATTACTGCGCTCGCTGGAACACGCGTGCATGAATAATAGATCGAGCCCAGATGCGCGGCGCCCCTCGCATGATTTCTCAAGGCACCCAGAGACTCTCTCAAGGGTGCTTGCCGAGGTCACAGCCTACTTGAGCTCTTCCAGGCGCAGAGACACGGGAGCTGCAGGTGGAGAGGGCGGGCTGCTGCCGGCTGGCAGCACCGAGCTAGGGAGAGGCGGGGAGGGAGGGAGAGGCCACAGCTGGCTCTGGGTCCCCTGTCACCATGTGGAAATGGGCCAGAAACAGAGCTGTACCTGTCCCCAAACACTTGTCAGAGCAGGGAAGGGGCTGCACTTGTGAGAGCCAGTTGTGTGCTTTTTACCACCATGGCTCCCCTGGGAAGCTGGGAGCCACACTTCTGGCCCTGCTCTGCGCCTCGTAACCTTGAGCATGTCACTGCTGCCACTGTCAACATGCAGACAAGGTGCCCACTGTGCTTCCGCATACTACTACTCTCCTCTCAAAGAGAGGGTTGCCCAGAAGTGCCCTGTCCCTGGCATGTAGCTGCTGTGGTCCCCCCTGCTCTTGAGTGTGAACTCTGTGGCAGGTGGGGAGGCTCTGGGGACAGCACTGCTGTGAAGCCAGCACCTCTCCTCTGTGCTGGAGGTTACTGAGAATTCACCTGCTCTCAGCTCTGGAGGGGGAGCAACCTCCCTGCCCCGTCCATACTGCCAACTCTCAGTCTGTGGACGTGTCTGTCCTCTCTCACGCAAGAGGGACTTCGCCACTGTGATTACATTCAGGCTGTTGAAGTGTGGACGGGACCCCAGAACTGCAGGCTGTCCTAGGGCCATATCCAAGGCCTTTTAGGGAAGGAGGAGACAGGGAGCGGTGACCCCTGGAAACAGTGGGCAGAGGACACAGGGTCACAGCCCCATAGGGAGAGTTGCTGCGGAAGCTGACCTGGCCTGGGAGCCTGGCATGCTCCTGGAGCTCAGGCAGACCCCAGCCATGCGGTGACCTGCTTCCCACACTGCCTTTTGTATTTGCAGACACAGCTCCTTGTGTTCTGCCAGTGAGTTCCACCAGTCCTGACTGCACCATCTCTGCCCTCCAGGGGATGCCAGAGCAGTCCGACAAGTCTGGGTTGGCTCACTTGGGGCCCAGGCTCACTAAGGGGTGCAGCTCCTTCCTGGAGACTTTCCCTCACACGGCCTCATAGAGGCTGAGGCCGAGGCTGAGGAGAGGGATCAGAACAGCCCGAGGAGCCACATGGGAATCGCCACACAGGAGGAAGTCCCACAGATAGCTGGGGACTAGACAGTTTCCCCTGCAATGGCATGTGATGCTGACCACCCGCCAGGGATACTGGAGCCTGCAGGGACGGGGCTGCCCCAGAAGGGGGCTGCTGCACATGTATCATGTGGCACAGCCCTGCTGTTACCACCCACGGCTCAGCTGTCCCCAGATACCAATGCAATTCTCTTGTCCCTTCCTGTCAAACACTGGGCCAGCTGTATGTTTCCCAGGCCAGAGTACATGAAGGAATAGGGATGTACCCCGGGGTGCACTTTAGGAAACCATTTGGTTTACCAGCAGGTAGGGCCAGGGCACCAGGCCAGGCATGCACGGCATCTGCAGGAAGGAGGCCACAGCATGGAAGCCACATGGAGTCCCTCTGGACTGGCCAGAGCCTCTATCTATAGCAATGTGAGTCTCTGCTTGATGTCAGCAACTCTTATCCAGGAGGCGGGAGTTGCACAGCAAAGGCTTATGAGGAAAGAGGCCACAGACACAGTCCCCACACCCCAGCGGGAGGGGGCGACTGTGCTGCCCTCGGCAGGCCATGTCCTGGCTTCTACGCACCTCTGTCCAGAAAAGAGTGGTTTCACTCCATGTTCAGCGGGCTGAAGGCAGAAATGCACAGCACTGGGCCAGCAGGGGAGGCTGCTCATTGCAGGGCGGACAGGAAGTGGACCGAGATCAAGGGAGGAGGGAGGCACACCCCAGTGAGCACCTCCTCCTGCTAGACCCTCGTTGATAAAGCAGGTCAGCTGAGTCTCCCTCCCTGACACCTCATTGGCCTGAAAGCCCCACAGACATCCCGACCCCATCTAGTCCTTTCAATGCCGTAACTTTGTCATCTCACTTGTAGGACTTATGACTCACATTCCAGAAAGGCTGCTTTAGCTCCTGCCCTCATAACCCTATTAGAGTGAGTAGGAAGGAAGAAAGGGAAGCAGGAGCACACATGCTCAGCTTCTCCCTTAAAAACTCACCCTCCTGCTACTACTGTGGAAATCACTGTGGAGATTCCTCAGAAAGCTAGGATTAGAGGCCTACCTGACCCTGCTATTCCCCTGCTAGGTATATACATGAAAGAATTAAAGGAATCATACCACAGTGACACAAGTGCACTCATGTTTATAGAAGCTCAGTTTGTAATAGCTAAATCTTGGAAACAACCCAAATGCCCATCAAATAGAGACTGGATAAAGATGCAGATAAAGATGCCTTTTTTATATAAAATGGAGTCTTTTTCAGCCATAAAGAATGATAAATTTGAGTCATTTATACTCAAATGGATGTACATTGAGGACATACTTATAAATGAAATAAATAAGACATAGATGTGTAAATGCCACATTTTTTCTCTAGTGTGAGAAACTAAAGGTGTAAATGAGGTCCAGAATGTATGATAGGTATTGTGAAATAGGAAGAGAATGTTCAAAGGGAAAGGTAAATGGGGTAAGGGAAAGCAAAGAAGGGAAAGAAAAAAATTGATAGTAAAAAAATAGAAACAAAGCTATGTATATATAGGGGGTTGGGTGGTAGAGTGGGCAAGGAAAAGGGAAAAAATGCGAATCAAGGTATATCTGTCATGTATAGGTACAAATTTTAATGTTGAATGTGACCATAATGTATATGCAAAATGTACCAATAAACTTAATTTTTTAAAAAGGCAGCTTCTGTAAAAAGAAAAGAAAAGGCCCAAAACGCATCTTCCGGCTTTACAGTTCAACTCTTCTGCTTACTCCTATGTGACTGCAGCTGATTTCCCATGCTGTCTCTTAGCCAAAAAGAAAGCAGGGAAATAGAACTTCATTTGGGGTTGTCGTGGGCCAACTGAAGAACCTAAGTTTTATAATTAAGTGACAAAGGAGAAAAAAGACTATTGGAGAAAATATATCATCCTGGCCCCAGATGATAAACTCCAGGATGATAAACTCCAGACTCATCCATCTGCGCCCAGCACCGTGCAGAGTGACAGGCTGATCCAGCTGGGAGACAAACAGGCCCACGGCCGCCCCCCACCCCAGGCAGGCTGCTGCTGACTCCTAAGATTGGCGGCCCCTTGTCTGAGGTCCTCTCTGTGGTGCATCGATGAACAGCTAGAACTCAGCAGACCGACGACAGGGCAAGATGCTTCTGTGCAAGGTCCTTCTCCCCCCACACCCCCCAGTGCGCATTGTCACTTTTGCTTCCTGTCCTCATGTCGCTCTTCTTCCTGCCAGATTTGTACATCCAGCAAGTCCATCACCCCCATCCATCCACCATATCCACCTCCGACCTCTCCACCCCCTCCCCCCTCTGTCACTTTCTAGGAAGCCTCTCTCTCCTGACGCTGCAGCCGCATCTCTGACTCCTTCCTGTCCCCCAGCACCCTTGTAATGTCTTTCCACATCCCCGTCTGTCCTCATGCCCCTCACCGCTCGGCTCCTAGTGTGTGGCTTGAGGCCACCTCATCCCTTCTAGGGGGAAGCACAGGCCCCTGCTGAGCAGCCCTGCTGTGGCACCTCCGAGGTGACCCTCTCAAACATACCCCATCACCCTTTCTGGTGTCCTCTCCCTCTGTAAAGAGAAAATTGAAATGTCAAACATCAGTAATGTGGTGTGCCAGCCCCACCCTCACTCAGAGAGGACTTTTCCCTAACACACCTGCAGCCATGTCCATCTCCACACCCGGGACACTGAGCTCCCTCCTCTCCTGGGGTCCCCAGCTTCCCTCTAGTGTCTTCACAGGTCCCTTACTTCTACCCAAGTTCCTGGAGCAACCTCAGCGGCAGACACCCGAGATTGGCCTTCTTGGGCTGGAGTCCTCAAATGCCCCCAGATAACCAGTGTCCCTCCTCCCCCTCCATGCTTCCTCAGCCACCTGCATGCTGTGGGCCCTGGCAGGTGGATCTGGGTGTGTGATCTGCTCCCTGATGTCCCAGCCAGCAGGGAGAGGCCTGCCGGTGCCCTGGGGACTCAGGGGTGGTGACGCAGCCCTGCTACTCACCCAGGCCCAGCTCAACGTCCTCTCTCATCTTCTGCTTGGTGAGGACCTTGCTCTGTGGCTCTTCCTGGAGGACAGGTCACACAGCTACTGTGTGAGGGACATTTCTGCTTGAACAACAGCTATGGAGGCCAGCAAGGAGACCTTGGTGTGTCCTGAGGCTGGCAGGGAGGGCATCAAGACTGATCCCAGGTTTTGCTCTTTCAGCCTGCCTTTCCCTCTGTGTGCACCCTGACCCTCTCAGAAAAATCACTTTTTATGGGGCTTGGAGAGGACAGAAGTCAGGGCTGGGCTGAGCTCCAAGGCTGGGACATTGACAGCTGCTGAAGGAGAAGCAGAAAAGAAAGGAAAGGAGAGGGCAGAGGCCAGGCATGGAGACAGGTCAGGCTGGGAGCCTGAGCGCAGGAGAAGGCAGATGTGGGGAGGTTTCTGATTGTGTGGGGATATATGTGCACACAAGTACATATATACACATGTAGGTACACGAGTGCATGCAGGTACACATGTACACACATATGTGTGTACATAACACAGGTATACATAGGCAGACACGTGCGCATATGTACATACATACACATGCAGGTATGCACACATAGAAGTACACAGGTACACATGCACACTTTGCCTTTTTATGCAAAGTACCCTATGAAAGTTAGAAACTTTCAGAAGAGCCTTGGGAGCAGCTGCACACCCTCAGCTGGGGGGAGGAAGGCGGGGAGGGTGCAGCATGCTGACATGGTTCCCAGGGCCTTGTCCCTGAGGTCGCACTGGACCTGCTGTGGAACAGGGCCATTCCCACAGTCCAGAGTACAGAGAAGCTAGGTCAAGTTCAGCCTCACAGCTGGGGCCCGTGGAGTCCCCCAGCCTGGGACAAGACCTGTGTCCCCAGCTCTCATTCTGTGCTGCCTATTCTGAGCACAGGACACCGAGGGGGTGTTGCAGGTGGGAGCTGTGGGGTGGGGCAGGACCGCTGTGCTGGGAGGAGTATCCGAGGCCAGCTCTTGGCCACAGGGGTCCGCTGGACACTGACTTCCGACGAGAAGACATTCAGGGCCCAGATCTGAGCTACAGGCCAAGGCTGGTGCTGGGATTTGCCTGGTTTGAGGGGCCCCAGACACTCATGTGTGGGCCCTGGTGATGGTCTGGCTGGGGGTCATGCCTTTAAGATGTGGGAGCTAGTGGGGTGCTGCCTGGGAACAGGTATCACCTGCGCTCACCTCCAGATGCAAGCTGGGGAGGGCAGTGTTCCTGTCCGACCTGCTTGGGCCACCGGTGCCTCTGCACACCTCAATCTGTCCTAACCAAGTGACCTTTGGTCGACCTTCACCCCAAATAGACCACACGTCCCAGATCAGGGATGAGCCTGGAGCCTGGTCGTGGTCCCGTGGGTGTCGGTGATGCTGGTGACAAGGAGAGCCTGCAAGGGCCGGTCAGTGAGTAGCTCCGCCAGCAGGTCTGGCCTTGGAACCACCCAGAGGTGCCCAGAAAGCCAGATGGAGCGAGGAAATGTCTTCATCGCCCAAGTGCTGAAGAGTCATCTAGGTCTTGTGTTACCTGATTACTATTTTTCTTTTTAATCTCCTGATAGTGCTGAAAATATGCCTTTCGATACAAAATTAGCAAACTCAAGTCTACTTCCCTACAACAGAAGAGCCATCAGCAAGGTCTCGACACCAGGAAGCATCTCACGAACACATTTCCAATCAGCCCCGCCCTCACCATCACTGCCTGAAATCACTCGGTTTCCACAGAAGATCCAGACGCTGGTGATCAAATCCTGAAAGCCCTACAGGGTCAGAGGAGGCACCGGTCACTCAGGAGGGTCTGGAGTCTACATCCCACTGTGGGGGCCTCCCCTTTGCCATGCTGCGACCCCTCCCTCAGTGCCACAGGCAGGACCCCCGCACCTCCTCCGGGCGCCTGGAGTGGCAGCTGCGGCCTCCGCTCCCAGCAGCAGCTCTCAGGTGAGACCCTCCAGGAGCCCTTCTGGTCTCTCCAACGCTTCTGTTTACTGCTGAGCCGAGTCACAAGTTCAGCTTTTTGAAAATAGATGAGTCTTGCACAGTGAGACGAGGCTAAGATATAAATTTGGTCAAGCTATGGTTCACCGGAAGATCTGTCTTTTTATTTTGCCTGCGTAAAATAATGAGGATTTTTTAAATTGCTCTAATTTCCTTGAAAAATAATAGAGTGCGGGGTGGTATCAGCAGAGGGATTAATAAGGACAATAAAGCATATTTTGTGGACCAAAGCAGAGGAATAAAAACCAGAGAGTCGTGATGGGAGCCGAGAGTCAGGCGGCAGCCACTGCGCGTTGAAGGCAATGAACATATGGAATAAATGAAGAGACACGGCAAATGTAGCAAAAAATTAATTCAAGCCCTTGACTTATTTCAAGGGAGGGAAGGCATGTCGACAGATGGTAAAACATCAGGAATGTGGGATTAAGATAAATTCCAAGAGGACAGGTGTGCAGGGCCGAGTGGCCTTTTCCGATTCTGAAATGCACTTCCTTTCTTAATCTGCCACCACCCCGCCGGTCAGATCGCAAGGCAGCGTCCCCATTAGGTGCCCACTGCAATCTGCCCTGCAAATGTGCCACATGCCTCGTCCCTGCTGCGGAGCTGAGCGGCGCTCTGTTGGGAGAGAGGCACGCACGGCCCTTTCCCCTCTCTCCAGCAGGGCTGCTCTGGCTTCTGAATCCCCAGCACCGAGACTCCTCTTTTACAAAGAACTCTCAGCAGCGTAGCTGGGCTTCACAAAAAGAGATCGGAGTAATACCTCTGAGCATAAAAAGCCAGCATTCATAAAGCGATGGATACACTGGACTAGACACAATTATGATAATCTCAGACATCAAGGGCATTGGAATAAATGAAGTGGATAAGTGCAGGCTTAAAATATTTGTTACAGGTTCAGTGTCCTCATATCAAAATTCTCAACATCGATAAGTCTAACAAAGAAATTAGAATAGGAGCCCTGAAGATGACTAGGAAGAGCCAATCAAAACTAGATATGGTCATTACATACACAAAATATTCCAATTCATCAGAATTATAATTTAGATTAAAAGTTATATACTGTTCATACCTGAGAGATTAATAGACATGAATATAAATGTAAATGTGCATTTAGGGAAAAGTAGAAAAATACTGTTCTCTCTCTTCCATGTTTGGAATAAAGGACATAAGCTAGTGCAGCACTTTTGCATGGCACTTTGGTAAATTTCCTTGAAGTCATATAAGTGTCCATATGTTTTGACCTAGATCTTGTGTTGAAGAATTTTCCCTATAATGACAGGTGTGTCCTGCAGGTGCACGGGACACTGGAGGTGAGAACAGAAATGCACAGAGTTGAGGACCAGGCTAAGAACACTTGCTGGCATAGATTGGCCCACCTGCCTCTGTGAGAGACCTTCCAGGAGCCAGTCACGTGGTCATGGCTTTGTCTTGTTCTCTGTCTGCCCTCAGTGCCTGAGGATGCTCACTACTCTGCCAGGTGTTGACAAGTCCAGGGCAGAGTGCAGCACTGGGGCTGCCTGTCGTGTGCAGCCTGGCTCTCTGCAGGCCTCTCAGAACCCGCCCTGTGTGTGTGTGTCCAGTTCGGCACACACCTCCGTGCTCATTGCCCCGGACTTGCATCCAGATAGCCTGGGTCCCACCTCTACTCAGCAGTAATTCCTGGAAGCCTGGCTGTTTGTCCTCACTGCTGTCCTCTGAGGAGGACAGACAAGGCTCAGGATGCAGCACATCGCTCAGGAAAGCAGCAGACAGCCCACAAACTGGACCAGGAGCAGGTCTGGGCATCTCCCAACTGCCCACTGCCTTCACACCCTGGGCCTTGGCCAGTGTGCTGCTGATGGCACCTGCTCCTCTGCACAGACCCTGTAGCCCTCCAGGTCCTCCCATCCCAGGCTCCTGCCCAGAGCTGCACCACACCCAGCGCCCCTCCTCAGGCACCACTGTAAGAGCTCACTGGCAGCTCTGGGCCAAGAGAGAAGCTGCTCAAGAGAGAAGCTGTGCCCACTCTCGGCCTGGAAGACTCATGGCCCAGCCTGGTCCACGCGGAGGCCCACGGGCACATGCACTGTCCCTTCTGAGACCACTCTGCCTGCCTCTCAGAGGGAAATGACAACCGCCCTACCTCCACAGCTCTCAGAGGTGAGCAGGATCCTGCAGCAGAAAACCTGTGTCGGTTGTCATAGTGACGGCTCATGTCATCATAGACACCTGTTTCCGGGCTGTCTGTCCTCAGAGGGATCCTCCAGGCCCAGCCTGCTCAGCCACACAGACTCTTCTGCCTCTCTTTGGTACCTCCCTCCCAGACCCTACACCCCCTTGGTGGAAGTTCCCAGGATCCACCCACTTCTGAGGCCCACGACTCTTCCACCCTGCACAGAGTGGCACAGAGTACCACCAAGGCTCTGGTGCCAGCCCTGGGAAGCACAGGATCTCCCAGCATCACTGTGCAGGGTCAGGGTCCTTGTAAATGTGCAGGGTCCCCTTTATTCCTCATGGTATAAGGGGGTCAGAGTGAAATTCTACAATTATTTTAGGTGTCCTAATATAATTAGCCAAACAGTCAAATAAAACAGAATGGACAGTCCTTTGGAGAAACAGGGTTGAATCAAAAATAAAACAAACAAAACCCCAAGATGCAAATACGATAGAGAAATAAGGTCAAACTAACAGCATCCTATTGCCATTGAATTTTAGGGGTACCAAGGGGTTATCCTGCACATTTGGACCAGAGACACAGCGTGGCTGGTCTACAGACAGACAGGCCACCTTGGGGTCCCACACAGCAAGGTGGGGAGCCCAAGGTGACAGGAGACAAGAGAGGAAGGGAGCTTCTGCGGGCACAGGGGAACCGCATGGTAGGCCATGACCACAGAGAGGGGACAATTGACCCAAGGAACACAGGAAGACCTGGCGGGGACAGCGGGCTCACTCCTGGGGCTGGTGCAGTTAGAGAGGAGACTGGACTGGCCCAGCCGAGTTTTAAGGCCACCATGATGGACCACTGATGTGAGGACATTCAGGGAAAAGGTCAGGGTGGGAGGAGGCCGATCACTTGTTACTTGGTTGCTAATATCTATGCTTTGTATTATCTATTCCAGCTCTGAGCACAGGAGACGTGGGGCGTGTTTCTCCTCTCTTACTTTGTTGTCATCTTATCCTTAGTTACACTCCCGCTATTATCTACTCCTTTCCAATCAACCTTCCCACTTTCCTGCCCAGACGTGCAGTCTCAGCCAAACTCCTGAAATGTCCCACAAAAGGCTGATCTAAGTCTCAATCCCCATGCCTGTGACTTGACCTTGTTTGAAAATTAGTCTTTGCAGATGTAGCCAGGCTGAGATTTAGGGCGACCATCTATCCAAACACCTTTAAAGAAGAGACAAGGGTGTAGACCCCACAGGGGACAGATGACAATGAGACAAGGGATGTGAGGGCTAGAAGGATGTGATCCCAAGACACAAAGCCCTGGCCTACAGGAGATGAGGAAATGACAGGCCTTGTCCTGCAGCCCAGAACTGTGAGAGAATAAATCTCCCTCCTTTTTTATTGTTTTACTTCGAGATGGGGTCTTATTGACATGGCCCCACTGAGTTGCTAAGTTGCCCAGATTCAACTTGAACTTGCAGTCTTCCCGCCTCAGCCTCCGAGTGTCCTGGGACCGTAGGTGTGCACCTGATAATATTCTGCTGCTTTCAGTCTATTGCCACCGAGCTCCCCCAGCAGGAACCTTTCTGGGGGCGACTTAGCTTCCACCCTGCGTTCCTTTCCTTCCGAGTGGGACAGCATGTGGTTCCAGCTCCCATGTGAGATCTTCCTGGCCTAGACAGAGAATGCCACGGTCATCACCTTTGTCATCCCCACCATGGCCAGGCCTGGCCTCCTGTTGTAAGGGTCTGGCCCGGGCATGGTTGGGTCCCCAGGACAGGCAGGCCAGGACTTCCCTCGCTGCAACCATGGCCAGAAGCTCATGTTTGCTTCAGTCCAGCCTTAGGTCCCTGTCCAGGCTCCTCACCAGCACACATTTGCGCCACCTCCAAGACCCTGTTCTTCCGCCATGCGCTGTCCCTAGAGGACCCATGGCCCAACGCTGCCCACCATGAGGGCTTACAGGGACAGCAGTGAAATCAATAGGACTGTGGTCCTCCGAGCAGCACTCACGTGTGCTGCAGGCTGGCCAGCATGGCCTTCCTGCCACACTCAACGCCTATTTGCTCCTATGTGGAGAAGGCCAGGCCAGACGGGCCCATGGGTTTCCCAAGGAGAGCAGTGCCTGTTGCCATGAGCCCCAGAGGGCTGCCCTGCTGTCCTGGCCCCCTCAAGTCCTCTGCATCCTCTCCGGTCGGCGCTGGCCACCTCCTCTCATGGAGTCAGAACACCTGACACCGCAACTTCAGGAGAAAAGGCTCATTTGCTTCTCAGTGTCAGTCCATGGTCGGCTTCTCCACGGCAGGAGCCTCACGGTGGAGGACAGCTGTTAAGCCCACAGCGGCCCGGAGCAGAGAGAGCAGGGAGGAGCCAGGAATAAGAAGGCACCCTTCCAGTGACACCCCAATGACACCTGCCACCAGGCCCGCCTCCTACAGCAGAATTAGTCCTGAGCTCACCCTTGGGTGAGCACAGTGCCCGTGGTCCAATCCCCTCCCAAAGTCCCAGCTCTGATCACGGAGGCAAGCATCGTGTTCCTCCTCTCTGCCTCCCTGCGGGCGGCTGAGTCACCTGCCAGGTCTCACCTGTCGGGAGCAACAGCTTCACATCAGATATGGTTCCCACCCCAATTCCACTGATTTCTTAGCGGTGAGCTCAGGGGCAAATCACTTACTCTTCCAATCGGAGTTCTCCCATCTTATAAATGGAGAAAATGATCTCTGCCTGCAGAGTGACTTGGAGAATTGAGTAAGATAAGTCGTACAGCAGCGAGGACTCGCGGTGAGCTCTTCTCCCACCCTCCATCATTCTAGTATGCGAATTCTCAAAGCTGATTTATTTCTGGGGACTTCTGCCAACAAGCCACATCCCATTGTGCCAGGCACCAGCCCACACTGCATGCGCAACATCAGAAAGGGACCGAAGTAGGTCACAGAACAGCTGGGCTCAGCTAGCCTTTGGTTTACACGGGGCCACTTGGATGCCACAGGGCTCATCGCTGAGTGACAGACGGCTGGCAGGGCACACAATGACCCCAGAGAAAGTGCAGCTGTAAGGTGGCCTGAGCCTGGCACTGCCAGGAGCCAGGGGAGATAGAAGGTGAAACCTTAAAGGAGCAAGACTCTGTGTGCAGGGAGAGGATGGGTCTGTCTCAGATGAGAGCCCGCAGGGGCACTTTCTGCCTCTCCAAGTCTAGACGCGCTTCCGATTCCAAGTCAGCTCACAGTGCGAGCCCAGTGCCCTTCGAATATGGGCTGCTATGGATTGAAGTCAGTGTCTGAAGAGGCCACATGCCCGAGAACAGAGGGCGCCCGGGCTCCCGAACCTTTGTGCCCAATGAAGCTTTGCAAGAGCTGCTTCTTGTGGAGGAGAAAGTCCCCTCTACATGTAGCACACACAGGAACCGGTTGGGATTGACCCCCACCCTTGTCATGGGACCGCATCTCCCTGCAGTCAGTGCCCCTGCGCAGAGGGCCGGCAGGAAACGCCCTGTCCTCTCCCTATGCTCCTCTATGCCCATGTGCATCTCTGGCTCAGCCTCTGGTCCACAGCCAGCTCTGCGGCCTGGGTTGGCTGACCATTGGGATCCTAGAACCAGGGCACTGGGAACAGCCAGCCTTTCCATGGGCAGCCTGGGCATGGCGAGTGGCGCGTGTCTGAGGTTGAAGCAGAAAGAAAGGCAGGTGCAAGGAGAGGTAGAAATGGAAGGCTGGAGCCCTGAGGAGGACAGAGACCCACATGGCAGTCACCATGATGCCCATGATCTTATCCCTTACCCAGTCCCTAGGAGGCCCCATGGAAACCCCTGATCCTCCCATGATGCACCCTGTGTTTGGGGGATTCTGACCCTGCTGTACCCAAGGTGCCCCCCCAAAGGCAGGGCAGCAACAGCCCTGGCCAGGCATGCTGTGGACAGGGACGCTCGGTCTGCACTCTGCCATGAACTTGTGTCAAGTCTCTGCTGCAGATGCTGATGTATTTATCCCTGTTACATACACTTAAAAAGCCAGCATACTTGGAGGCTGAGGCAGGAGAATGCCAATTTAAGCCCATCGTGGGCAATTTAGGGAGATCTGGTCTCAAAACCAAATTTCCAAACTGGTAAAGATACAGCTCAGTGAGAGGGTCTGGGTTCATTCCAGGTGCCATCAGAGAGGTCGATATGTAGATGGATGATGGATGGCTGATAGGCCATAGAAAGAATGAGTGGTTGTGAGAGGCAGTGGAGACGGAAATGCCCAGGGCTCCCCCCAGCCAGGCAGGGAGCTGTCAGGTGAAGATGAGTTTCTCCAGCTCGGAACTACTTTCTCTTCCTCTCTCCTTATTTCTGTGCCTTACCCTGAGGGCAGCTATCCAGGACCAACAGCCCTTCAGAGTGTCCCTTTGAGGGCTCAGCCGCCCAATGCCCCACTCCAAGCCTCACCTCTGCCCTCAGTCACCGTAGCCAAGGTGCCTCTAGGGTGCAAATCCAGCTTCTGCAACCCACTACACTGTCCTTCCAGACACCTCAGATCTGTGTATGGTCTTGCCTCCCACGCCCTCACATCCTACTTTGAAGTCCATTGGCCAGAGGCAAATGCTACCTTACATGTTTGTGAGTCATCCAGACACAGCTGAAGTCCTGCCCTATGGAGAGACAATGATGAATAAACACGTGTGATGACTGCACAGCCCGTGTCACAGTGGTGAGAGTGATGAAAAGCAGAAGAAATAGAGACGGGGCTGGGAATGGAGTGTGGGGCAAGCTGCACAGCCAGCTGTGGGGTCCAGGCTGGCTGGATGGGTAAAGGGAGAAACAGGCAGAGACCTCAAGGGAGCTCCGGGCTGTGGAGAGGCCACGAGGAGGCCCTCAGGCAGAGGCTGCTGCCACCGGGGACCACGGAAGGGCGGCAGTCTAGAGTTGTTGGGCTCCGCGGTGCTGGGTGGAGGTCGGGAAGATGACAGGGAGCCAGACAGACCCTGGGCAGCCGCCTGAGGAACTGGGCTCTCACTCAGAGTGAAGTGGGGCTGTTTATGGGTGTTGAGCAGCAGAGTGAAATGGGCTGAGCTTCCTCCCAAAGGCGGAAGGGATTGTGGTACAGGAAGAGCCAGGAATGGGGAGAGGGCGGCAGTGAGCAGCCACCATGACACAGCTGGTACAGGACATGGCTCTGGCCAGGCTGGGCCAACAGATGACGGGACGGTAGCTGTGCTTAGAGCAGACAGGCTGCCGGGTCCCCTCTTGTGCCAGGTCTGGAGCCTGTGACAAGAAGGACACTGTGGGTTTGACTGGAGCCACTTAAGGACAAAGAAGGCATCAGGGAGACCATAAAGAGCCTCTCCACCTGGGAAGACTGGCACTGGTGCCGGAGTGACCAGATGGAGCAGCAGCAGACACTCGGGTGGAGGTGCCCATGGAGAGCTGGGGCGGGCAGAGCTCAGAGAGGGCTGACAGCTGCGGTCACGAGGGCTGAGTCCTCTCAGAGACATCAGCAACAGCGCCCAGAGGTACAGAAGAAAAGACCAGCCCTGCATCCGGCCAAGGGTGATCTGTCTTCACCACGCATGAGAGGTCAAGGACACATGGGTGGAGAGGCTGAGGCAGCATGGCACCCCTGAGTCAGTGCACCTATGCCAGGAAAGGTGCTGATGGCCCAAGCGCATCATCACACACTTGGTGCCAGACCAAGTCCACCTGGATGAGGCTGTCTTAATCACTTTTTCATTGCTAAGACAAAAGCCCTACAGCAGATGGATTAAGAGAAATTTCTCCTGGCTCAATCGGCAGAGGGTCCAGTCTATGATTGGATGGCTCTAAAGCAGGATACCATGGCACAACTGCTCACAGCATGGGGGACAGGAAGCAGACAGCAAAAGGAAGATCCAGGGAGGAGACCACCTTCCAGACCACCCCAGACCCCACCTCTTCCCATCAGGCCCCACCCCTAATGCCCCATCATCCAATCACCTTCCAGAGCCCTGCCTATGAGCTCATGAGACTTGGGACCTCTAGATCTAGACCACAGGGGTAAAGGCAGGACAGAGGAGTCAGATCCACTGAAGGCAGAGTGCTCTGCAGAGCAGCCATGAGCAGAGCGCAGGCAGGAGGTGGCCCGGTGAGAGATGCCAATGCACTTGTGCAGATGTTGAGTTCCACTGTGTGGAGAGGGATGGTGCGGCGTCAGGGACACTGGTGCACAGGAAGGGAGTGAGAGACGTGGGCTGCAGTGGTGCTCTGGTGGAGGACAGGTCCAGTGGGCAGGTGGCGGCACCTGCTCCGACCAGGGGCATGGAGCTCGTGAAAGATGTCAGAAGCTGTGAGGTATGAGGAATTGGGGAGTGCTCATTGGGAGAAGGGGTGCACAGCAGGGAGGGGCAGGGCATGGCGGGGCCACCCAGGGGGTGCTCAGGTCAGAGATGGCGGGCAGGGCTCCTAGAGGCACTGTGGG
This sequence comes from Petromus typicus, assembly GCA_004026965.1. Lineage (NCBI taxonomy): Eukaryota > Metazoa > Chordata > Mammalia > Rodentia > Petromuridae > Petromus > Petromus typicus. Next base: position 101,469 of record PVIR01000528.1, read on the forward strand.
GCCCTAGGGCTGCGGGCTCAGCACAGGGGAGTGGCTGGGAGGGCAGGTGGTGGTGGCCAGGGTGCATCCAGATGAGCAGCGTATATGAACTGGACAAGGAGACAGTCTGTGTGTCTCAGCCCCTTTGGCTACTGGAGCAAAGTGTCTTAGCCCAGGAAGCTTAGGATGAATAGGAATCTATTTTCCACACTTCTAGAAGTCACAAAGCCTAAATCAAGGCACTGGTGAGGGCTGTTGTCCACAACCAAGATGGCACCTGTGTGCCAAAGATGTGAGGACGACAGGCCCAGGAGCCCTGTTTCTGGAGCACTGATCCCCCACAACCACCCCAGGCAGAGCCCTTTGAAACCTAATCTCGCAAAGGCCTGGATCTTTCAAACTGGGAATTTTGGAGAAATACATCCATTCACACCAAAGAGGAACTGAGGCTGGAGGTGGTGATGTGTCCATCGGGCAGCTGTGAGTAGCCTGGAAGGGTACAGTCTCAGGGAGCCGAGGCTGCTCCCAGTTCAGCCTTTGCAGGGTCCTACTTGTTGGCCACCAGGCTTGCCCAGTGGCTGGTGCACAGTTGGAATTCGCCTGGGGCAGACACTGGAGATCACATCCAATAAGAGGACACATGGAGGGGAGGAGAGTAGGCTGTGGAAATCCTGAGGGTCTCATCCCCTGCCGGGGCCATGGCCTCAGTGAGACCCTCATACCATCAGGGAGAGTCGCTGTCATCAAGCATCACCAGGCCTCCTCACCAGCGGCCAAGGCCCCCCTGGGATTCCTGTCTCTGCAGGGAACCCTCACCCTCCGGAAGCACCACCGCTGGCCCATCCTGTCTGGACCCTGTGCATATCCCTGTCAGCGTGCCCAGCCATGTCCAGTTCATCTTCATGTTCCTGGAACCCCACATCTGCTTGCTGCCTGGGAAGTGGCTGGAACCCTCCTGGGGGAAGAGTCACACACTGTCACATCTTGCAGGGGCCTCAGTTGCCAACCAACCCAGCGCTTTTCTCTTCCTATGGGGGAGGGCTCGGCAGAGTGGCCGACTCCACTGAGACACTAGACGACCTTGACACCACCCTCCCACCAGACAGCTCCAGTTTGGCGTCCACTGGTGTTCAGGCCTGACGTCCACTTCCAGCACTCCAGCTACCTGAAGGAAACATTACCATCATGCTCCCGAGAGGCAGGGGTCATGTCAGATACCAGCATTTCTTCTGGCCCAGGACCTTGGAGCAAGCCACCTCAGGCTCACGTGTTCTCCTTCATGATCACACAGGACAGTCACCTGTCCTGCTTGGCCTGTGTGCGGCAGAAACCTTGGACAGAGACAAAGCACGATGAATTCCTTTGTCTGGTGCAGGCGGCATGCGTCTGTGAGCACTCTTCTGCGCTCCATCTGCTTCGTCTGTGTTTACTCGGGCTCCTCCTCGGCGGAGAGCCAGAGGCCCCCTTATTCATTTTTAAGTAGCCGATTCTCTTCCGCCCCCCTCCTCGGGTACTTCTGAAGATGCTATTATCCTCTGAACAATCAAGGCCTGGCGACAGCCCATCGCAGGACGGGTCTGCAGCCCATTCCTCAGTGGAAAGTCCAGGATACTTTTCTAAATAAATGTGCAGACTTACAAAAAGGACAAATATCAAGTAAATCTTGCCTATAATGGCCCATCAAGTAATATTCGTGAAGATTAGCTTCGAGAACCTATGAATCTCAGGACATATAAATAATCCTGCTTTTGACAGGTAACACATATACATTTTTTTTAAGAGCTAAATGTCAAGAAATTCATTTCTGGAGATCCACGAGGAGACATGCACATCAGCCTGCTGCTGCCTCGGTAATAAATTTGGAAATGCAAAATGGGAATCATGCCTCTGAATTTCCACACCCTCATCAGGCGCCCTGAAGACTCGAAGGCTGGGGAGTCCTCGCTTAAACCAGCCGTGGGTTCCTCTCACAGCACTCTATGCTGGTAGCTTCCCTCTCCAACCTGTGCTGTCCGGTGGGACACCGAGGGTCAGGCCAGGCTCGCCCTCCCCACAAACACCACACAGCAGCACTGACTGAATGGCAGTGGACAGACCGGTGTGCACTCACAGGGAGAAGCCCGAGGGTCTGTGAACAGGGGGGCTTGCACGTGCATGTGAGCCCACCAGATTATCAAGCGCACAGAAGGTGACCACTTCAGGAAACGCCCAGTGTGACCTGTCACATCCAGCACCATTTCAACTTGCAAGTCCAGACTTGACTCTAAATCCATGGGGATAAAGATAATTCTCAACACAAGAATTTGGATAGTTTCTAACTCTCCTTATTTTAAGGCACTAAACTCTTTGATCTCTGCCACTGAAAACCTTGACATATCGCCTATCATTTTTAGGGCGGCAAGGAAGAGCCGGGACCCACAGGACGGCTTGGACAGGACTTCTAGTGAGCCCCCCGTAATGCTTCTGTTTTTAATACGAGACTTTTAAGAGTTGCTAGTATGGAGCTTGAGTGGAACAGCACAGGGAAGTTCAATGCACTGGGTGACAGGCTGGCTACTGTTTGGATTTTTTGTTTAGTTTGATTTTTTTTTCCTGTCTCGAGGAACTTTTTTCATCCATTTGTCCTTCTGTTTATTTGCAGCTGCTGCATTCGTTGGATTCTTTATAATACGCTGCACGCTGTGCTGTAATTCCACACGTGCTGTCCCGTCATGACATCAGCTCTGAAAGCTGGTTCTTGTTCCCATTTCACACACAACGAAGCTGGGGTGGACATGGCAGCCACTGGCAGTGCAGTCAAGGGGCAGGGGGCCCTGCAAGGCCTTGGACATGTGTGAGTGTGGGGGTAGAGGGTGTGGTGCCAGGGATTCTACCCTGCGCCTTCATACTAAACTACACCCATAGCCCTTTCTAAGGGCCATTTATTTATTGTTTGTATTTTTTGCAGTACATAGTGATTGTATTTATCACATGGTCTTGGTCCCTGTACATGATATACCTTAATTCTATTTTTTTTTTAAATCCCTTACCCCTTGTCCGCCTCCCTGCTCCTTCCAACTCTTGGTCCCCTTCTCAAAGTAAAAAATGAGAAAAACAGGGTTAGGGATTTAGCCTAGCAGCATAGCACCTGCCAGCAACAGTGAGATCCTGAAAAAAAAATAAAGAAAGAAAAAAGGGGCGGGAATATAGCTCAGTGAAAAGGCTCTGGATGTAATTCCTAATATGAAAAAGAAAGAGGGAAGGAAAAAGGAAAGAAAGAGAAAGGAGAGTAGAGGGAAGAAGGGAGGGAGGGAGGGATTGAGGACCATCGTGTGGATGTATTCTTGTGTCACTTTCCTGACCCTTCCAGCTGCAGGCCCTGTCTGCTCCTGCCCAGAGTCCGATGCAGGTTCTGGGGGACCGAGCACACGGCCCTGGAGGTCCTGCCACACACAGTGGACCCAAAGCTCTTGTAGGACAGACAGTCCTATTCCCAAAACTAATAACTGAGAGGACAAAAAAATATACTTGGACACATTTTAGGAAGTAAAACTAACAGGATTAACAATTAGTTTAAAGGAATTACTTTCCTGGCAATAAACCGAAAGAGAACTAAATTTGAAATGTATTTCAGCTTTGTGACTAAGATGCCGCAGGGCCTCTGAATCTTCTATTGTGGGACAGACCTTTGCCCTCGGTGGGTGCCGAACTATCAAGTGGCTCCCACCCAGCCAGCTCACTGTCACCATAACAAAGCATCTGAGATAATGGACCTAAAGAGAAGAAAAGTTCTGTTCTGTTTTAGAGTTCTGCAGATTTCAATCTGCCGTCAGGCGGCCCTGTTGCTCATGGGCAAATTATGGTGCAAGAGGTGGAGGGAGAAGTCTTCTCAGCTCAGAGCTAAGAACACAGAGACAGAGGTGGATGGCTGGGGTTCCAGTGGCCTCCGAGGGTGCACTCCCATGGGCTGGCCTCCTCCAGGAGGACCCAATGCCTCCCCAGCACCGACCTGTTAAGCAAGCCTTTGGCTTTGGGCAGTGCCTCAGACCCCAACTCTAGCAGTTCCCGACCTCCTCCTGCTTGTGCTCTGTGGAAACTGCTCCCCTTTGCCTGTGGGCAGAGCAGAGAGCTCACCTCTAACCCACAGAACGTGCCTAACCAACACCTGTGGTCACTGCTGCCTCCAGCCCCTCTCGCCTGGAACCTCGCAGGCTGGGCCGGCAGGGTCAGCCCTGCTGGGAACCCACGTAGCGGGAACAACGGATGGTGTCCAGGAGCTGAGGGGTTCCTGGGAGTCAGGTGAAGCTCCAGAGCTGAGGAAATCCCAGGGGCTGAGGAAATGTCCACCAGGAGCCTCGGTGCCCTCAGCAGCTGAGCAGCACCTCCAGCAGCCAGTCAGCTATGAGCTGGGACCTTGATAGAACCACAGAAAGGAAATGGCTCCTTTTGCCTGGACAGGCCCTTGGAAGTGGATTCTGGTGGATTCTGTCTGTCCTACAAGAGTCTGGACGAGAAGCCATTGATTAGCATCTCTGCAGTGGCTCTGTGAGGCTTGTGCAAAGGTCACTGACTCAGGCCCACACTCTGTCTGAGCAGCTATGCGATGTGTGTGTTGTTTGAATGCACTGATGTGTGATTTCTCACCAGTGACAAGCAAGGAGAGGCTAATGGTGACCCCTCCTGCCCTTTCCTGGCAGCTGGCAGTGACTCTCTCCAGGCGCCACACACTGCCTGGTCCAGTCCGGCCCAGCATGCTGGTGGGTTTAGTGATCAAGGTTCCTGTTAATCCTCCTGTCTGTGTGCAAGCACCTTGTCCCAGAGAGTGGAAAGGACTATCTTTAAGTCAGAGACACGAGAATCATCAAACCCCGGAGAGGACTTCTTCACAGGCTACAACTGCTGCCCGGAGCATTTGACCCCTGCCTCAGCTGACCCTTTGTGTAGTGGGGCCCTCAGAGAGCTCTTCAGGGACACCCTCCCCTGAGCGCAGGGCTTGTCGGTCAAATAGTCACTTTCTGCCACTTATTCCCATTGTTTGGGGTCATGGTGGTGAGTGGCTTGGTGCCAGGTGTCCACCCCTCTTCCTCGGTCTTATGAAAACCCTTCTGTAGCCAAGTGTGATCCCGGCTGTGCTTACTCTGCCAGGGATGGACCAGTGGACTCGGCCCTTTGTGTGTGGACTCTCCAGGCTGCTCGGAGCTCTGAGAACAGCCGGTCTCACTAGGAACCTGCAGCCAGTTGTAGCGAACCATTTGGAGCACAGACTCCCCCTTGGGGCCCAGGGTTATGACAGCCATCTGCATGTTTGAGCCATGAAGAGGCAGGGCAGACCAAGATCTGAGCCTGGCACATTGGCTCTGTCCCTGGGGGCCACTGCAGCAGCAGGGCCCTGGGTGCTGTCTGTGCCCACGGCCAGGACTCCTTCTGTACTGTCACTCTCTCCAGAGATGTCTACCCAGGGGCCTCCGAGACACCAGGTCTGTCAGGCACCCAAGAACAGTGTGTCCCCAAGAGCCATTCCAAAACCTCAGCCATGGGCTCAGGCCCACTTGACAGTCCTAGGTCCACCCAAGAGACAGACACCCAGCAGCCAGGGTGTGTAGGCAAGGGCTGGCATCCCTGAGGGGACACTGCCAAGACCTGCACTTGGCTCTGGAACCTGCTCACATGGGCAGGCTCCCCCGACCTGCTTTTTTTCCTCTTGTTCTACAGGGTAGGCTCTGCAGACACACACACACATACACACACACATACACACGTGCACACACATGTACCCCCCCACGTCATGGCCCTGGGCCCACTGCATTGCTAATGGTCTATGCACCCTCAGAGTCACACAGAGGCTCCCAGCTCAGTACACAGAGAGGGTGGGTCAGAGGCTGGTACAGATTTTGTCTGGGAAGGCAAGAATGAGGGGCACACACATGCCACAGACACGTGTGATGTTGAGGCCCTGAGCATGCAGAGCCACACAGCTGCCTCTCTCAGCTAGGACAGGATTGGCCATGACGCCAATGATGCCCACAGTCAGGGGATGCAGTGTGGACACTGTGTGGCCACCATGGAGGAGAGAGGCATGCCCATGCTTACCAGACTGGGGAGCATCAGGAAGCCCGGAAGTCCCGGCGCCCATCAGGGATGCTTCTGGCAGAAGCAGCAGCCCCAGGGTGGGAGCCGTGTGAGGTACCTAGTTGGGACAACTGCGTGGGGCAGAGTCTGGCCAAGAACACACGGTGCCGCCTGGAGGCCTGGCGTCCGCCGGGTTGAGAAGTGCCTTTCCTGGTGGCACAGAAGGCAGACAGTGGCACTGCAGTGTCACATGAGGCAGACTCTTCCCTCCTGCTCTGGGCCCCTTCCCTCCCTGGCCCCTGCAGCTCTCAGAAAGGGTGGTATTGGTGGCCAAAATGTTTTCCAGTGCAACAGAGGAAAACCAGTTCTTTTTTTTCTCTTTTCTTCCTCCTGAATTTTAAAACCTCCCTTCTCCAGGGCAAAGGAGGCCTCAGCAGCTCATGGGAGAATCTACAAGGGGAGGCAGGATGTGGACACTGCCGGCCACCCCAGGCTCTGCAGGTCTGGCTATAATGAGCCCAAGCCTGGGCGCAGAGAGCTGCAGGGCTGCGGGATGGCTGGGCGCACCATGGTATAAGTCCTGGCGAGCGTGACTTTGCTGGCTGGCGGCACAGGGCTGCCAGGAGCATGGCAGGCTTGCTGCAGAGCCTGTGTGCCATGATTAGCAGGGAGCGCAATTTCCCACCCATGGCTGGCGGGAAAGTGTGCTAGGCTGGGAGGGCAGGCAGGGCCACGCACACCCACACACATGGCGGGCTGGAGACAAAGGAGCCTGTCTTGCTCTTTGCTCCCAGGGCCCCTCCCCCCGGGCTCCCACTGCAAGGTGTGCACAAGCTCTGGCAAGACCAGAAGAGGCATCCACATGCAGCTGGACCCGAGGGCCTGACTGCGATGCACCATGGGAGTCTCACAGCAGAGAGCACCGGGCAGCTTCTCTCTGTCTGCGGGTCTTTCATTCCTGCTCTGCCACAGCTCTTCTAGCTGTCCTGAGAAATGCAAAGGGACGGTTAATAATTAATAGGGCAGAGCCTCCGTCTGCATTATTAAGTGCCTGAGTGCTGGGCCAGTGCAGCTCGGGTGCAGCTGAAAGGAATGGATCCTGCGGCTGCCCAGGGTGTCCTCTTGATGTCCTCTGGTGTGCTTAGCCTAGAAACGGGCAGGCTTGCTGCCAGCCCCAGCCAGGAATGGCCAGAGCCCGTCGCACGGAGGTGCACACCGCAGCCGATGTGGCTTCCTGACTCTGACCATTGCTGGACACTGGCCTGGGCCAAAGCAAAGCCCAAGGCTGCTTCCTACAAAAGCCCCCTTGGTTGGGTAGCCACATCCCATGCCCCAGGCTCATGCCAGCTGCACGGCTCCTATTGAACAGATGGCTAAACTGAAGCTCAGTAAAGGAAGGCACAAGTTCATCCCAAAGACTGTGAGTTGGGCTCCCTTCAGTTCCAGGGTGCACATGTACTTCCCGTGTGTGACACGATATGTTAAATTCAGCCAAGGAAGCTTTCTAAGGTATGCAAAATAAACATCTCTTAATTCATGGAGTGAACCAGCTCCAGTGGAGAAGTAGAGTATTTTCCCTCTTTCTTTCACCCCTCTCTGATCCGCATACTGGGAAGGCAGGGCAACAGCGAGACCAGGCCCATGGGCTCGCTCTTCCTATGTCCCTGGAGGCCTTGTGCAGGAGCCTGGCTGCTTGCTGAGGAAGAAAAGGCCTAGTGGGTCTGTGTCCTGACTGCTGCCCACCCTAGGCTCCTGGGCTTTACTGGGTGTTGACGCTCATGTGGAGCCCTTCCTGCTCCTTCCCACCCCAGCTCCCTGCGGGCCGGTGCTGTCTCACTGTCCCTCACTAAGTCCAGAAGACATGAACACTCCATCTTCCACGCAGTGGAAGGAAGAGGAGTGCTTCCTCTGCCTTCATTCCCATACTGCTGCTCGCCGTGCCTTGGGTTGACATGAGCATTGTGTCTCTGTGAGGACAGAGGCGCATGATGGCGCGGGCATTTCGGAACACAAAGGTCACACTCAGCCTAGACTGTAACAGTCTGCAGCAGCCCTGCCCAGCTCCTACACCGTGTGGGGTCCTGCTGCTGGCTGTCATTTCTCCCCATGCTACCATAATGGCCCTTGGGGTGGTCGGGGTGCTGGACCCTCTGCAGGCGCAGAGGAAATGACCCGGAGCTATTGGAGGAGACAGCCCTTCCCCAGAAGACACAGCTGTGAGCAGATCTGGGTGGTCACAGCCTCGGACCAGAGGACTGTGGGGTCTGCAGCCCCAGGTCCTCACAGATAGCACCCTGCTGCCCTCAGCACCCATGACTCAAGTTCTGATCAGGGCCAGCACCCTCCAGGCCCATGAGTATCTGCTGCATCAGACAAGGGTGGCAATACCCGCTCACAGGCTGCTGCAACATGGAAAGAGGAGGCAGGCAGCCTGCAGAAAGGGCCTTGGCAAGCTGCCGGCACGGCTGGCATCCCAGGGGAGCCAAACAGGGTAAGGGGGAGCCAGCTGCCGGGCCCACAGAGCCTTTGCTTCCCGGCCTGGGTCTCTGCCCAAACCCTGACTCCATCCTGCCTGGCAGCTAAAGTGGCTGCCTGGCTCCTTCCAAGGGCTCTCAGCCTGAGCCCTATCGATTGTCAGACACTTTGAACGACGCCGTTAAGACAGGAGGGGAGAAAACACAGCAGCCGGCCAGAAATAATTAGGAGGAAAGAAAGAATCCCCAAATCCATCTCCTCCAACACCCAGCCAGCTCTCTCCATGCCCGCTGCCTCCAGCCTGGCTTTCTGTCTCCTACACACACACACACACACACACACACACACACATGCACACACATAAACACACACATGCACACACACACACACTCACATGGCCCAAAAACATATGCTTAAAAATCAGGTTAGCTTCTGTCTCACCCTGACTCTGGCTGTGCCTAGAGGGGTTTGGGGTCCAAGGAGATTCCCAATAAGGTCTCAGGCAGGGCCAGCACTGTAGTATACAGACCACTGCTCATTTCCTACCTTGATTCCCCTTGCTCTTCTAAACCTTGTTGTGTGTGTGCGCGAGCGTGTGTGTGTGTGTGTGTGTGTGTGTGTGTGTGAGAGAGAGAGAGAGAGAGAGAGAGAGAGAGAGAGACAGACAGACAGACAGACAAGCAGGCAGAAAGATACACAGAGGGAGAGAGATAGGGAGGGAGGGAAGGGGAGTGCTGCTCAGCACTGTGTTAGGATCCTGGACAGCACTGGAGATCCCAGCATCTAGTTTTGAGTAGGTCCCGTATCAATCACCTTCTTGTTGTTGGGACACAATACCTGACACCGCAATTTAAAGAGGAGAGGTTCATTTGGCTTATGATTTCTGCAGGTTCAATCCATGCTCAGCAGCTCCAAGGCAAAGCATCATGGGAGAAGAGTAGAGTGGAGGGAAGCTGTGCAGCCCATGGTGGCCAGAAAGCAGAGTGAGAAGGAGGAGCAGGGACAGGAACATGCCTTCCAGGTCTCACCTCGTGACTCCTTCAGCCAGGTCCCGCCCCCAGCCAGTCCCCATCTCCAGCCAGGGCCCACCTCCCTCAGCACAGTCTGCCCTGAGCTCACCGCAATGGACCCGATGAGCACAGTGCCTGATGAGCCAATCACCTCAGGAACTCATGACATTTGAGGAACATTTCAAATCTAAACCATGACAGTTCTGGGATCATCAGTGAGGACCACATTGCAGCTGGGTCTCCCCACAGTTCCAAGACCCCCCTCACCGGGGTGGGGGGAATGCTGCCTCCTCTGTCACTTTTGTGTGTCTGTGAGTGTGGGGTGGATCAGGCAGCTAGGACCAAGGAAGGAGAAGGGGCTGTGGGCGTCACAAGGGTGGTGACAGCTTTATACTTTCAGATCTCCTTCCTCTGGGCTGGACTCCTCCATACACCACTCAGAGCTATATGATGAAAACCCTGCTGCCTTCTTTCCTCTTCTCAAGTGTGAGCTCCTAACTGGCTCCCTGTCCCCTGAAACACAGAGCAACAGAAGCCGGAGCAGGTGGAAGGTCTGACACACTCTCAGGGGAGGCCTTGGGAAGGGGACTGGTTGGTGGGGCACCATAACTGATTCACTATTTGGAGGTGGGGTTTTGTTGGAGGCAGTGTGACCCCAAAGGGTTTATCTCTCTCTTGGCTCCTCCCTCTGGCTCTGCTTCCTGTTCACCATGAGGTGAGCAACTCTCCTTCACTAGATCCTTCCACCATGCTCTTCCTCCGCTAGAAGAGGCACGTGTGGACTGAAATGAGAATTCAAATAAACCTCTCCTCCTTCTTGTGGGTGTCAGGTATTAGGTCTCAGCAGCAGAAAAGGTGACTAAGACAGGCTCCTTCCACTCATAATTTGTGGTGAGAAGAAAAGAAAATGGGACATGCACAGCTGTGGCTGATTTTAGGTAAGAAGATACTGTTTGGGGCCATGAAGGACCAGATGGAAAAGACAAGGTCTCAGCAGAAACCAGTTCTAGGAACATAAGCAGAGAGGACAGGGGACCAGCTAGAGGGAGGTGGGGCATCATCAGGAAGCCCTAACCCCTATAGGAGCAGAGACACTCATCTCACCTGGCAGAGGGACTGCAGGTGTGATGCAGGTCAGGATGCCAGGAATAACCGAGGGTCCCTGAGCTGGCCTGGGGTCACCCAGAGTAGACAAGGTAATAATCCCAGCATGCATTAGAGGACACGGGGCTTACTGGGGGCCCAGAGCCACATGGGTAACCACAGTGAGGCCCTCTGTGAGCCCAGGATTACCCAGAGGGCCTCACAGGGTGACCAGCTGAGCATCCCGAGGTGCAGGTGACCCAGGATGGAGGACTCAGGTACACCATCAGTTCGCTACTAGGCCCGAGAGCTGGGGCAGGTGGGGGGACATCCACCCCTGTAGGAGCCCCAAGGAGGGGTGAATGGCTAAATAGCCACAGCTTGCAAGGGCAGCGGCATGAGGACAGCAGGCATATGAGGGCCTTTCCCAGCCACAGTTCCTAGGAAATCCAAAGGCTCATCCCACCTCCCCATGTGGCCTTGGTCCAGTCTGGGTCTCAGATCTCTGGTCTTTGCCACGTTCCTGATGAGCACAGTGCTGATTTTTGAGGAGAGGACAAATGCAGAGATCTGGAGAGGAGAAAAGGCTTCTCAAGGGTGGGGCACCAGAAGATGTTCATAGGAAGTCGCACACATACGCGTGCACCTGCACTCCTCTGCACATGTGCATGCACATAGCTTGGCCCTCCAGTGCTTTCCTGCACCCGATTATCCCAACCAATCCTTCATGCAGCCTGCAGCCCTGTGATTACTTATGTTCAGAGATGTGATCTCACCCACACGTCCCGCCAGGAGAGACTGCAGCAGGGACCCCAGGAACATGGCAGCTAGTGATGCGCTCAGACAACCTCATCTGCATGGTCGGCATGCTGCAGCTAGGGAGACAGAGGCACCTCCTTCTCCCCCACATCTGTTCAGGCAGCAGCCAGCCTCCTGCTCTTATCAGCAAGGAAAGGGGTGACATCCACAAACCCCATCTTCCCTCTCTCTCCCCCAAAAATCCTTTGACTGCATAATTGAAGCTGAGGGAACAGAGACACACAGAAGCAAGTGGCACAGAGGTTTTCATCATAGGCACCTCACATAACTCCAAAGGGCCCTTGCACGCAGCACCGTGAATATATTTCATGCCTGGCTCACTGAGCATTAGCATTGGAAATCATCGCCGTGAACACAGGGAGCTGGATGAGTTTCAATCCGGCCCAGAAAGGAGCTACTTCTGTTGCCGGTGTCAGCCCAGAGCCACATCGCTGCCGATATCTCTGCAAGACCAGCAGAAGCCAGCGTGTCACTTCTGACACAGCAGCCTGTCCCTTTTCACTGCTTGGCTGACAAGCCTGGCGCCTGCCTGTTGCTCAGCACTGAACAGACCCAGGTGCCCAGACTCGACTCTCTGGGGTTCTCTAGGAGATGTCAGCCCCACTCCGTGTCTCGGATGGCAGAGCCACTGGACCAACTGATTTGCCTGCCAGCCGCGCCGGCACCTGGGAGGGAGATGGCAGGAGCGTCCATGGCAGCTGAATTGCCTTTCAAAGTAGAATCACATCGGTTCTGGGAAGGAGGGAAGCCCTGCGGGGCTGGCTCTGCTGAGAGTGAGTCACCTCCCTCTCACTCAGCCTGGAGTCGCAGGTCACCAGGGGAAGCTGGAACTGAGCCATGATGCTGTGACCTCCTGCAGAGCCGTTTCTCCCGCACGGGTATTTTCACATGCTAATTCACTTGCCATTTTTAATCACGTTCAGGAAAGCTCTGCAGAGAGGGAGGAAAAATACCCACAAAGAGAGGCACAGTTGTCTTTTCCCTGTCAGTCTCCTATGAGTCTACAATTAGAGAAGAGAAAATTCTCCCCTGTTCCAGGACAAGCTTTGGACAAAATGCTGAGCTGCCCAACATTGAATAAACACAAACCATGCCCAAGGGACACTGGGACAAAGGTGGAGAAGCTGGGTCCCTGCCCCCAAGGGCTCATTGCGTGCAGAGACATGCACAGAGCATGCACTATTATGTAGACCCATGCCCTCCACCTCGGCCTGCAGCGTGCACCCACGGATATGGAACCAGACCAGGACCCTGGAGTCTCCTCTGAGCAGCCCAGAGAGTTCCAGCCTTCGTGGATTCCACAGCTCTGTCTGCACAGGGGAGACAGTGCAGTGACTTCACCTGCCCTAGGGCCATTGTCTCTTAATTGGAAGCACCCTTGGGGCTGTGGGAGCCATGGGCCCTGCAGCACCAAGGAATATGCACCTCCTGCCATTCGCCCTTGACCCTCTCTCCTGGGCAGCCCACTTGCTGCGTTCCCACCTGCAGCCCTGGAAGGAGGCGCTTGGGCTGGCAGAGCGGTTTCCTGTCTGGGGTGTGTGTGGATTACAGCCTCAGTGGGGCTCCAGTCCAGTCTCTACTTCATAGGTACAGAGGGTGACACTAGGAGAAAGAGGTTACTTGTGCCGAGCACGGGGGCCACACCTATCACCCTAGCAGGCTGCACAGCCTAAGCAGGAGGAGAGTGACTTCCAGCTCAGCCTAAACAGAGTAACTAGCAAGATCCTGTCCCAAAATAAAATAATAATAATAATAATAATAATAATAATAATAATGTAAAAGGCTGGGGATGCAGCTCAGGGCGAAAGTCCTGCATTCAACCCCAGTCGGCTGAACTTCAAAAAGACACCCTTCTCAGACTCCAGTGGCTGTGGCAGCAACCACAGGCATCCAGCTCACACCAGCCATGGTGGGGCCTGTGAGACAGACGGCGAGGAACGAGCCACAGGCTGCCTCCATCCTGGCTACCACAGCCCTCTGCCTGCTCCTCTAACCCCATGACTGGTGCTTGCATTGTCCTCCAGGCTGAGTGGACCCTCATGGCCTTGGTTGTCGGTGCCTTTAATGGTATGTGTTGTCTCCCTGAGGCGACGCTCCTTCCCACTCAAGTCTCCCTCCTCTAACACCCTCAGGGTGCCCCGGTGTCCCCACCACGGCCCCTCCCTGTGCCCTTGTCCTTCCTCACGGAATGGCCATCTCTGTGCTGGGACCTACGCCCTCGCCTCGCCTCCATTTCTCGTGTTTCTCCATGGCTGGGGTAGCTCAGCCTCATGCCTGCTGGGGCCAGGTCAGGAAGCCGGGTATCACTCTCCCTTCCCCACAGTGCCCACATCTCCTCTGTCAGTTCTGATCTCACCCAGGATGCTCCAGAAGGAACATGCTCTGGGCCCTGTCCTGGAGCAATTTGGCAGGCAGTGCAGGCTTTAGGGTCACAGAGCAGGGAAGGAAACAGAAATCCAGGGCTGCAGAGGCACGAAGGGGTGGAAATGCCAGCACAGAAGGTGGTGCTAGATGGCATCACTTCCTGCTCTGATGTGGATATGACACCCTCCCTGTGCCACCTGTCAGCTCACAGTCCAAGCTCAGAAAAGTGATTGTGACCACAGATTCAAGCTTGGGAACACATTCACTGGAATCCATGGCTCCTGAGCCAAATGTTGCAGTATCCCAGGACATGCTCACAGCACACTGGACGTGCACACTAGCAGGTCAAGGTGTCCACCCTCACAGCGTCCAAATAACTAGGAAAAAAAGGAACCATAATATGGGATTTGTGAAGTGACTCCTGGGGGCAGGAGACCACAGTGAATCCCAGCCTTAAAAGAAAAGGATAAGATTTGCTGGTATGGAAAGTAAATGAACCCAATACACGGATGTGCACACACATACAAAGACACATATCCACACACAAACACACCCTCATACAAACCAGAGATCAGGCGTTAAACAGAGGCGAGATAATGAAGCTAAGATTTCTGTGAGCCCCAGAACTGTCCTCAGCCTCTTCTCCACTCTCACAGTGAGACACAGCCCGACTCCTGGCACACAGTCAGGCAGCCCCAGGGCCATCACTGCGTCTGCGCGAGCAGCTTCTCCCCATCCCAGGTCCATGAAGCCGGAGCCCTGAGGTGCTTCAGGAAAGATGAGAACAGAAGGCCTGGGCTTCTTGTGAAAGGACAGCCCTGCCAGAGGAACCGCAAGTGTCAGGCCCACGCCTCTCCATCCACCGGACTGGGCTCCAGGGTCTTCTGGAGCCACATTTGGAGCATTTTGGACCAGCTTTTCCAGCACGGAGCCCAACACTCCCAGCTCTCACGTGTCCCCTCAGATGAGGACATCCCTGGTGGTCACTGCATAACATTTGGACATGGTTAGGGTTACCTAACTGAGCACCTCCCAGGGCCGCTCCTCCCCCTTCTCAGGGAGGACCAGGGCTCACTGTGACAAGGAAGTCTGATGCCCAGACACTTCCCCTCTGCCTTCTCCCTGCCTCCTGCTTTCCTTTCCCCAAACCTGACTCCCGATGCTCTGTAAGTCGCCAAAGTGTTGTGTCTCATTTTCTGTCTCCTGCACTGGACATCAATGCTAGAGAGCAGGAGATTTTGCCCTTTGTGTGACTGGTATGTCCGGGCCAGCAGAAATCAAGCTCACAGGTTCGGTCATCACTTCTTGGAAATTCAGTGGGCGCAGCACTGTGGCAAGACTGGCATCAACTAGGAGACAGTGCCCTGCAGCCGCTCTGTGCTCCTGGGAGTCAGTGTGCCCCCTGGGATGCTGTCGGAAGGTTTCCACAGTCTCCCCTCCCCACAGTAAGTGCCCTTTCCCAATGAACCATTTCTTATTGCTCCGAGGCTGGACCCAAATTGGAAAAGCTGGAAAATGCCCACATTGCTCCTGATGGCCATGATTTGCAAGCTGCTCCTTCTCTTGGGCCAGAGACTGGGATGTGGAGGGCGCGGAGAGTGTCCTGAGAAATTTCATCAGAGGATCAGAGGTGGATCTTCTGCTACACTGATGCCCAAACCAGCCTCAGAAAATAGAGGGCACAATGACAATGCGAGGCTCTGGGGTGTTGTCACGAAGAGCCAGGCAGCAAGAGACACCATGCCGGGGGCTGGTAACTCTCAGGGGTATGAGGGATGGTGATGCTCAGAATTCAGAGCCCAAAGGCAACCAGAGGAAACATCATGCTGAGGGACAGACCGGGACAAGGATGGCCAGCAGCAGTGGAGAAAGGACAGGCGGGGGCTTGTGAGGTCACAGGGATAAACATGCCCTCTGCCTGTTTCCTGAACCCTCCTGCATTCAGAAGCTGATTGGGCCTGGGGTGCTGTACTCTTCAGTGAATTAGTCCACTAATGGGCTCATGGCTGCCTTGCTGTTGGGATGTGGAGTCTACTCAGAGGAGGTGGTTACTGCAGGACTGGGCCAGAAGCATGTGTCTGCCTCCCCAACGCCCCCTGCAGCTGGTGCAGCAGAAGGCAGGCAGGCTAGAGCCCGGGGTTCACCCCAGGGAGCAGGGGGAGCAGGGAGTGTGCAGAAGTGGGAGGAGGCCGGGGAGAGGGCCAGGAGGGATCAGAGGCAGATGGGATGAAACCCCAGCACTTGGGGAACTTGACTATTTTTAACCTATAATCTTTTCCTTCTAGCTTCGCCTTAGAATTTATAAAAGATTTTTAAATGTCACCCTGTCACCTCAGAGATAAGAAGAACCAAGAAAATGGGATTTTACAGGAGCAGCAGGGACCTCCCGGGGCACTGTGGGGTGGGAGCGCCCGACTGGCGGGAGCTCTCTGGGCTCCGAAGCAGCCCAGCGATGGCTCTTCTCACCTGCATTTCTCTTCCCTCCTTCTCTGCTTCTGAGCTTCAACACAGAGGTTTGGGGGCCCTTCTGCTAATTATGATACCCCTGGGCCCTGCTCTGGGCTCCAGCTGTGCCCCCGGCCACCTCCTCGACCCACAATGCCAGCTCTGACAGATTTTGCTATGGGAGCATAATGAACAGGTCAGACATGGACCCTCAGGTGGCTGGATCCCCTGTCTCTGGTCTCTGCACACACAAAGAATTTATAATTGTGAGATCTTCGGGACTAAAGGGAGAGCTAATGGGTTTCCTGGCTTCCATATCTCTAAGGCTCACAGTATTCCTCAGACAGAAAACTCAGCTAGACTGGGTGCCTGCTCATGGCTTTCCACACGAGACACATGGTCCCGGGGGGATGGGATGGGACTGCGGAGGCCACTGCCATGGAGGCAGGGAGAGGCGGACAGACAGTGCCTGTGGCTCCACCAGTCTTACCAAGCTGACTGTGGTAGGGATGCTTGAATCCTGGCCCTTTGGGAAGCTGAGGCAGGAGGACCCCAAGTTTAAACCTAGCCTGGGCAGCTAGACTTAGATCTTGTCTCAAAATAAAAAATAAAAGGGGCTGGAGGTGTAACTCAGTGCAAAGGTCCTGGTTTAATCTCCAGGGTTCCCCTAAAAAAAGAAAGAGGTTCCCAGATGCTCCCTTCGATCTGGAGTAGGAGCCCTGAGGCAGGAGAAGCTTCACCTCTTCACAGCCTGCCCACTCAGGTCTCGTGTGGGCAGCAGCAGGGCAAGGACTGGGACACAGATGATCTGCAGCCAGTCTGCAGAGGTTTCCATGTCCTGTTCCCTGACCTCAGTCTCAGACTCCTTCCTGGGGAGGACAGGAGTCTGCGAGTGTGCAGTGGCTGCTGCTAGTCCAAAGTCCCTCAGAAGCCAACTGGCAGGACCAGGACTGCAGCTCTGCGGCCCACACCACACACAGGGTCCCCTCACAGGGGCTCAGTCTTCACTTGGCCTCCAAGGGCACCGATGCCATCCTTAGGTTACAGCTTCCTCATAGAGTCATTTCTGGTCCACACCTTTTCCCCTGCACCCTCAGTTTACCCCAGAACTTCTCCTGGAGGTATTGATTTTTTTGAAAAATACTTTCTCTTAAAGACATGCCCAGAAGCTGATATTTTTCACTTAAAGAATCAGAAAAATAGAAGAAAAAACAAAGTACATGTATGTGTACATCTCTATCATAGATCCTGGCACAGCCTGTTGTGAGATAGGAGAGATAGAAGCATGGAACATGTGACCATCACGGGCTGCCTGAGTCCTTGGTGGAAGCTGAGGCAGGCTGATTCCAATGCTTAGCTACCCAGAACCTCCGCCTCTGGAAGAAGGGTTAACGGACACAATATCACTGACAGATGGTTACATTATGTTTCTCGTACTTTTATACAGGAAAGCATGTAATCCATTTTACAACTATTTTAATTCAAAATCTAGTGCTATGTGTGTGCGTGCGTGTGTGTGTGTGTTTGTGTGTGTGCGTGTGTGGGGTGTGTGTCTAAGTTGGTGCTGTCCAAGTTGGCGAACGTTATTCTCTGCCAAAGTCACCAGAGGACAGCGTCTTGTCCCTCCGTGGTGCTGAGCAAAGGAAGCTTTTGCAAAGCAGCTTAAGGAGACAGGAAGATAACAATGAATAAAACACACTGGGGCCCCAGTGGAGCATCAGCTGCAAACACTTCCGGTTCCCTGACACCGGTCGGGGCTATCTTTGAACCGCGTGCTCAGTGATGCGCCGTGAGCTGGCCCCAGCCCTGCATGTGATGATGTATGGGCTGAGCTAGGCGGCCAGGACTCTGGTGGGCACCAGCTGGACCCTCTACTTTTACTAATGATGTGGAAGATGAAACAAAAGTGCTGTTAGTTAAAAACACAGGTTTCAAGATTGTAGAAGAGGCCTGAATGTTGAAACAATATACCCTTGCTTTTGTACAGGTTTTTGGTTTTCTTAATTTACTTCCATCTTCTTCCTACTTCATCTGGGTGAGAAAGTTATTGGAGATGGCCAGGCATAGTGGCACATGCCTGTAATCCTGGTACTCAGGAGGCTGAGGCAGGAGGATCACTGAGTTCGAAGCCAGCCTGAACTACATAGTGAGTTCAAGGCCAGCCTAGACTACATAATGAGACCCTGCCTCAAAATAAATAAATAAAATAAAAAACCCTGCTAGTATTTATCCTACCCTGTCAAGAACATGAGACATGAAAGCAGCAGGAACAAAGCCACACTCTTGAATTCAGATGTATCTCTTCAGGACTGGAGACCAAGTCCAGGGCCTTTACACTGAGCTAAATCCGCCATTTGTATTTTTAATAGTTTCAAGACAGGATCTCCCTAAAGCACCTGGGTTCAGCATGACCTTGGGATCCTCCTGTCTCAGTCTCCCACAGTGTTGAGATTATGTGCATGTGCCACCATGCTTGGATTAGATTCAGAATCTAAAACCTTAACCATGAATTTGTTTTGCTCCACAGAGAGACGCAAAAGAAAGGCAAGAGCACATTTCCCTTCCTGAAGGGAGGAGGGGACTAACTACCATCTGACAGGCAGCTGCTTTACAAATACCCCAGGTTGCTTTACAAATATCACTTATTTTAAGTCTTATGACAACTCTTATGAGGCTAATATTCCTATGCTGTTCTCCAGATGAGGAAAGATGCTTAGAAAGTTAAATAACTTTATCATGTAAACAGTAAACTTTATATGTTGCAATGAACCGATGGCTGCATTTACTAATTCAGTTACAATCTCCCACTCTCTGGCCAGGGAGGATGCACCACGCTAGGCACTGGAGATCCCAGGAGCAGCCATGCACCCGCCATGGCCTTCATGGTGCACACGTTCTAAACAGGCAATTAAAATGCAGAGTCAGGAAAAGCGCTGTTGCAGACAGAGTAAACAGCGTGAGCAATGATCGGGGTGAGAGAGAAGATGGTTCCCTTAATGAACTGAGAGTAATTGGCTGTGGCTGCGCAGAGGATAGATGGCACGGGAAGCAGAGCTGAGCAGGATGTGGCTGGGGAGGCCTACGGGAGCAGGCCGGGTGGGATGAGGACCAGCAGAGGGTGGATGGTGTGAATTCCTCCGGCCTCCAGGACCGCGGGGGCTGGGGAGAGACGGGGAAACCCGCGTGGAAGCTATCGCAGCAATTCAGGCAGAAGAGCTGGAATAAATCCTGCTGGAGCAGATCTTGCACGGAGGACGGATAAAGGACATTCGGACAGCGTCCCCCGGCTTGGCAATTCAGCACCAAGGACAGCGCCAGCGGGCGAATGTGCTATGAATGTCAAAGAGACAGTGGAGGATGAGGGTGTGCCTGGCTTCTCCTAGTCTTTCCTTAGATACAAAGGGAAAGCCCTGCACTTTGCGCTCAGATCGGGCAGGAAAGCACCACACCTCTGCTCTGCAGATGGCACGGGGCACCCATGCAGCTGTCCAGGAGAGAGCTGTGAAAGGAGGCCACAGGAGACTGTGAGGAAGCCTGGGGTGGGGGGGTTCGTGGGGAGAGTAAGAATTGTGCGTGGGGAGAGTAAGGTCAGGGTGCAAATGGTGGAGTGGGGGCTGGGACGAGGTCAAGCTGGAATCCCCAGGCATGCATATTTGCAGGCCTTCTTTTCTGAGAGCAGTTACGGGCTGCCTCTCTACACTCTACCGGCCTCAAGGGTCAAACCACCCTCAGGTCCCTCCTGCACCCCAGCACCAAGCTACCATCAACACCCCTGCAAATCTAAGTGGCCTGAGATTCGCCATCACTACCTAAAAAGGGGAGCTGGTGAACAGTACGGAGGATCCCCAAAAGGAAGCGGCTGTGCAATCCAGCAGTCTGCAGCTAGGCATGGACAACAGGGCCGAAGCAGACTGTGGAAGAGACAGCCATAATCCTGGGTTTATCTGAGCACTTCTCAAGTTCTCCAGGAAACAGTCAGTCTGGGTCTCTGCACATGAATGGAGAAAGAGACGCGAGACGCACACACAACAGAATATTGGTCAGCAGGGTGGCAGGGACAGGGGAGCAGTGGGAGGGTATTCTGCAGTGTGCAGCAAGTCGGGCGCAGAATGACAAGTGCTGAGGGTTCTCACTGCCGGGTGGAAGCCAGAGAAGGAAACAGGAAAGTTGAGTGCCAACAAAACCTGGGAGGACATTGGGAGGGGAAAGGGAGAGAGGTGGCTGCTGGGTACAGAGCAATAGCCTAGTATCCCATAGTGCAGGTAACGGCACTTGACAAAAGCTGGTAGAGTATTTCCAAATGGCCAGTAGAATGGATGCCAAATGTTCTCAACACAAAAACATGAAAAATGTCTTAGGTGTTGGATGCACCGAGCACACTGAGCTGGTCTTTACTCCTTGTGTACATCTGTGGAAAATTACAGTACTGCATGAACAGATGCGACTTCCATGTGTTAATTAAAAATAAGCGTGTGTTTTGAGAAATGGGTAGATGGATGGTGTGACGGTCTCAGTCTACCCAGCTTCAACTCCCTAAGGAGGTCCTAGGACCATGCTGATGTCTGTGAGGACAGAGCTCCACTTGCAGCAGGGCCCCTCTAGCTGCCCCCCACTGGTGCCTTGCCCTGTGGAGGACAGGATGGGGGTCTGTCCCTGGAGGGGCCCTGTCCCACCCTTCCTTCTACAGTCTTCCTTCAACAGTGCCCAGCTGAGAAGCGTTGCAACAATTCATAGGAAACTGTCCACCAACTGTGCCCACTCCGTGAGTTCTTTGGCTCATGAGAGATGGAAATGAAATGTGGCCAAAGGGAAAGCACTTTAGAATCACCCAAGATGCAGGGGTAGATGGCCCCAGAGACAGGACAGGGACATACATGGTTTCAAGAAAAGCGCTTCATACAGATCAAGAGTGTAGTGACTGTATGTGGTCTATGCCAGAGCAGGAAGCAACCCTCCATGTGCATGTGTGGTTGCATGCTCAGGCTCCTTTGTGCCTAGAAGTCTATAGTTCCTGCTTCTTGTCCAGAGGAATGTGTTTTGTCCCCTCGACCACCAGCCCTCACACCGTTGCCCAGCTGTCACAGTGAACCCCATTTGTCCTGTATCACAGAAAACAGCCTGTGCAGGAGTCCTTGGGGCAAGGGATCCTTTCCAGCTACACCCTCTACCCAGCTGGGCTTGTTAGCAGCCAGATGGAGGAGGACACTGCAGTGGCGCTACGGTCCACTGCCCACCCACAGCTGACCCCAGTGATAAACATCTTTACAGTCTGCAGGCATTGCTCTGTGGTGACAAAAGAATTAACATCCAAAAGTCACACATTTGCTGACCTCAGCCACCAAAGACACAGCTGAATAAGGCTGGTGGGCTCCAAGAACTCACAGGGAATTAAAGCTGCCAGCGACTGTCAGGGCTACTCAGAGCCCTGCAGACACTGGGTCCACACCAACACCTGGTGCTGGTCCCCAGGAAAGATTGTGCAGGATGACACACCTCACACAGCTACACCAATGTCAACATGCACATGGGTAGGCAGGCAGACAGATGGAAATTAACTGATTATGGGAAGCAGGGCCAATCGGTCCCAGAGTGGCAAAGACATCCCCAGAGCATTTTCCTAGACAACTGAATACCGAGAGCATCCCAGCTCCACACAATAATGGGAGAGTTGATGGTGACCTTGGACCACAAAACTGGTGAGCAGAGCTTCCTGACCCTGTTTACAATGACAGGGACATGAATAATCAAGTTGAGACATTGTTGAGAGTGATTAAAATAATAAAAGCTTTGCTGTGTGCAATCAAGGGCACTTCACACAGGTGGAGCCCTAAGCAAGGAGGGGGCCAGGGTCGGGCAGGGGCCTCTGTCGCTTCTCAAGTCTATCTCTTCTCTTGGACTGTGGTCATGCAGGGGCCTGAGTTCCCTCCACAGACTGGGGACCAAGGCTTGCTTCTGCCCGAAACAGCTGCCCAGCTGTGGGCACAGTGTGACCTTCCAGGGCCTCTGTGCCTTCACTTTCAGAAACATAGCTGATGCTTCTTGGTCTGCTGGTCCCTGCGTTTCTGGGTGGACCCACGAGGCACTGTCTGTGAAGGCTTCCCACATGGCTGCTTGGCTGTGCCAAACAAAGAACTTTCCTAATGGTAGGAATAAGTGCACCCAACATTTTTGGTTGGACACAGGTGACGATGTAACAAGTAGTAAAAGGTGGACCAAAAAACCAACTTCACCTCTTCTCTCTCCCTCACCCCACCCAGCACCCACTCATGCCACAAGGCTGGCAATTGCATGCATAATTAACCAGGTCTTTCCACAGCCCATTCCTCCATGAAACCTAGGGGCATTATCATGATGGATGGCGAGGCTCTGCTCATTCGGGGTTGCAAAATATGAGATTAACACACGTCACTCTACACACTTACCTGAGAGTGAGCAGTCACACTGATTTGGGGTACAATGCAGCATAAAAATGAGAGAAGGAAAACAAAATCCCTGGCCCTTGCTACTGAGTTCAGGGACAATATGAAGTTAATTGCAAAATTTCTGATTTCTTGGTGAATAATTTTTGTAAACGAAACCAAGTATGCTAGGATGCCCGTTGGCAGTGTCCTTGAAGACTATTCCTTACCCAGCAACAGCGGGGGCAGAATGGAGCCCCCAGGGGCCAGGTGCTACTGGCAGTATCCTAAGGGAGCTGAGTGTAGATGCAGAGAGGAAAACTCAGAAAAGAGCATCTGAGTCAGGCCCAGGTCACACTGAACGTGTGGCGGTGATGTCAGTTCCTGGGTGTCCAGCCCAGCTCTGTGTAGCAGGGCAACTGGGACTCTCCCACCCACGCAGCAGCAGCTCTGGGCTGTAAACACCCTGAGCACAGTAGCATACAGCCTCTGACAGTTGCATCCTCCTGGTCCCCATGCCCTTTGCAGATGGGTTAGCCAAAGCGAGCTCAGCAGAGGCCCAGAAAGCCCCACTGCGTACAGGGGCTGGTGGTTCCTAAGCACCACACGCCAGGGTCTTCATTCCGCAAAGCCTGGAAGTCCCAGCCCAACAAACACAGGGCCTTGTTTCTAGAAGAACCAGTGTCTGGAGCTGGGAAGGACATCGAGTTATGCTGACTGATGGCTGCTTGAACAACCATGATGCATAGAACGACTTGAAACGGCTTTTGGGATCTGAACCACACTCTGAGGGTGGATTTCCGGAAGCAGTGACTGCTTTGATCTGAGAGAGGCGAGGCCTGCACAGCAGGCTCCCCTCACAGCCCCTCCTTGGTTAAGGCATGACTTTGATCAATCCTGCACCTGGAGCCTCAGTCTCTCAGCTGTGCTGCATGCGCTGGGCCAGGGAAGTCCTCCCATTCAGTCCTCCCGCACCCAGGAGGCTGCAGCAAGAGGCTCAGCACTCTGGGTCCGGGTCCTGTGGCCACTGAGGACATCTGAGGACTGGGTGAGCCCCCCACACTCACACCCAAATAGGACCAATGAGACTTTGGCCAGTCTTTCAAAGGGCAGGATGCAAATCAGGGAGAATGGTCTATGGTGGCTAATGGTGATTTCTGTATAACAGTCTTCACTGCTCACACCAACAATGCATATGTAACAGCAAAATATGTTGTTAGGATGAGGCCCCAGCCAGAAAATTAATATGATGGGGCAAAACAGAGCCCTGGACACTGGAGAGGCTATGACCTTCCTGGTGGGTCTTCCTCCAGCCCAGAGCCGGCGTCTCCTGGGCTCCCAACTCCCATATCCCAAGGCTGGTGCACAGACAGACAGACAGACAGATAGGTCAGCATGAGGGGCCTGGACGGTGTGGGGAGATGAGAGGACAACAGGAGAAAGGCCCTGAGGGAGCACCAAGCCCACACTCTCCCAGGGAGACCTGATGATGAGGCAGTGATGCTCCTGTGCCCTCCGATTAAAGGCTGGGTCACTAAAGAGGAGCCTGGTCTCAGCAAGGTCTGAGGTCTGTGAGGAGCAAGCTCAGGATGAGGGAGTGGCCTCTGGACCTCAACACAGGTCTGCAGGGCTCTGGCATCTCCTGGCCCTGAGCTCCTTCCCTGCTGCCTCTGTCCCACATCCTCAAGAGCCACTCAGGGCTGCCAGGCCCATGCCAACCCCAGGAGATGGCACCAGTTCCCCTGAGCTCCATACTCTCCATGTGAATCCAACATGTACAGTGGGCTTTTAGTGGAGCCCAGGGCTCCAGGAAGTGGGAGACACAGAAGCCAAATTACCAGACAAAAGATTAACAAGACGTATCTCTTCTCCAAGGGATATAACAGTGAAAACTGAGCATCAAGCCTGTGCTGGGACTATTTATCCCTCTGGCAATAGAGTGATAATTATCATGTGTGTGAAAACACCCAGAAAAAGGCACAAAGACTAACTGCACGTGAGGCCCCTGGGTGGCATTTTGGATCTATCTGTGATGCAGTATTGTTTGGCTAACCACTCGGCCACCTCTGCCCACCCAAAACTGGGTGCACAAGGCCGCTCGCTCAGAAGGAAGGCCATCAGGCTCCACGACTGCAGCTTGCAGCCGGCTGATGGGACGAGCAGGGGAAATATATTCAGTAACTGAGTACCTGCTATTGCTCATTGAGAAAACAGCTCTCACCCTCGCCTGCGGCAGTCAGATCCTCCAAGACGCACCACGAGGACTCGCTTGTCCTGAGTCCAAACCATGCAAGTCACACCTCCTGTCTCATGGTCCAGACCTGCACTGTCCCCCAAAGTCCTGTGTCCAGAAATAAAACTTAGGGGTACTAATGGGATATTGGGGTGTGACACTCATAGTGGGTTCATCCCTGGCTCCTTCCTTTTCTCTCTGCTTCCAGTTTCCATGATCTGAGCAGCTTTTCCTCTGCCAGATCCCTCTGCCATCCTGTCTCCTGCTTTGGACCCAGCTACCATGGTCTGAAACTGTAAACCAAAATAAATCCTATCTTTAAATTGTAGATGTTGGGTACACTGTCCCAGCAACAGGAAAGCTGCTATATCATTCTGGGAAGCTGAGGCAGGGAGATCTTAAACTCAAAACCAGCCCAAGCAACTTAGTGACAAAGTAAAACCTTGTCTCCAAAACGTAAAAATAAGTGTTGGATGTAGCTCAGTGCAAAAGCCGGGGATTCAATCCTCAGAACCATACACATGCAAAGAAAGCCAAAGGTTAGTGTAGCAGCTCAGTGGCCAACCAGACAGAAGTCTGCAGGTTGCCCCTGGAGACAGTAGGCATCAAAGACTGAGCCGTGCTGTGCACCCAGAGGGCAGTTTTGAACTTGTAGGGCACAGAACACTGGGGACATGGAGACACACACAGAAGTGGAGCAGCAGGAACAGAGCCTGGACTGCATGTGGGCTGTGTGTGGGCTGCGTGTCAGTGTGGGGACACCCGGAGCCACAGGCAGGGGAGACTGGAAGACACCCATGCATGCCCCCAGCAGGATCCTGCCAGCAGGATCTGCTCTCAGAGGCCAGCCCTGGTGCCTGCTGCCAGGAGCCCCCAGGTCAAGGGGGGAGGTGGCCCAGGACAGGAGGAGCAACCCCAAGACTCGAGGTTCAGCCTGCGTGTGCTCCGAGTCCTCTCTGAGCCCCCACTGCTGGAGTGGAGCAGAACCTGAAGCAGGGGGGACCTGGAGCTGTCCTTGGAGCACTTCCAGACAGCTTAGCCTTCCGGCAGGCATCTAGTAAATGTCCAGCCCACATGCCCACATGCCCACACCCAAGATCGAAGCATCCCTGAAAGGTAAGGCCACGGTTACCTGCTAGCATAGGCAGGTCCTTGAAAGGGCAGTGGAAGCTTCCACTCTTAGGGGCTTCCCCTCCTCCCTTGTCCCTGTGGGAGCACCAGCAGCCTCACTGGCATGCTCTCCCAGGGCCTGGGGTCCAGGGCATCCACCCTGCTCACCTGTCCAGGTGCTCACAGGCAGCAGGCTGCCAGGCCCTGGGCCTGGGGCCCACCCCAGGCCTCCCTCTTAGACAAACCCCAGGGCACGGGGTGTGTCTTGTCCAAAATGCATTCGACTCAGAGCAGGATCCAGGTGCTTGGCAGGTTTTTACCAGCAGTTTCTGGTCCACCACCCTGAGAAGCCTTTCCCTTAAATCAAAATGATTAGCGCTGAGAAGATGGAATTAACCATGGCGCGAGACACCTGCACCGTGGCAGGGAACCCGGCGTCTCTTGAGGCCTCTAGAAATAGGCAGAGGTGATGCTTGGGAAAAGCAGCAGATTAAGCCAGAGCTCCACATCCCTGTGCTGGGGACGAGGCATCACTCATAGGCTTATGACCGAGGCCACGCTGGCCCAGGGTGATCCAGAGACAGTCCTGGGTTAGGGAGGAAGCAAGCAACTCAAGAGGGCCACATGCCACGTCCACAGGGGAGCTGATCTTGGGGCTCAGTCTGGGGGCTCTGTGGGACCCTCTGTGGGTCTCCCATCCCACTGAGTCCTCCCTCCCCACCTAGGCCGCAGACACTTCAGCGGCTCCCACTGCCATCCATGTGTCCTTGGAAAGCACCCAGCAGGAAGCCACGGCTAGGTGTCTGGGAGGCCCCAGTGCTGCACTCTGTCCCCTGAGAAGCTGTCTGTGCATGTCTGTCCCCCACACTGTGGACAGGAAGCTAAGGCTGTAAGTGGCTTGAGGTGCTGCCCAGGTTCTGTACCAGGCAGGTAAGAGGCTGTTCTGCCTGGTTTGGGTTCGGTCACCCACATGGGGCTCCTAACATAGTAATAGCCCTGAGGGACACATCAGTCCCTTTGCATCCCCTAACCCCACAGTTCAGATGCCAGGGTGGCACCGCAGGGCATTTCGGGGACCCGAGACACTGGAAACCCTTCTGAGCTGGTGACCTGTCCACACCCTAGATGCATCCCTGGAAAATGGGTGGTGGAGAGTACGAGAGGTGCAGACTTCCTGGGTTTGGGGGCTCAATGTCCCCATGCAGTTCTTAGGTCACCTGTCCCCCTAAAGTGTGTGATACCTTGAAGTCAGGATGCTCCGTGGTCCTGAGACTTGTCATCACAGCCCGGCCAAGGGCAGATGTGTTACAGTAGGGAATTTTCACAGACAGTGAGGCCAAGAGGGTGATGGGGACGAGGCCAAGAGGGTGATGGGGACAAGGCCCTCCAGCCTCGAATGTGTCCACCCTGTGTTCTGGTGGGCAAGCCCAGCCCCATTCTGGGGCTGTGACCATGACATAAGGACTGAGACCCAAGGTGGCGGGGCCCCACTGTCCTCTAACTTGGCCAGAGGAACTTGAGAACTTGGCCATAAGGAGAAAGGGGGCCATAAAGGTAGGCTCACCAGGACAGACAAGAGGGACCCCTGGCCACAGACCAGACTGTAGCAGCAAGGACTTTTACAGGCTTATGAGCATCAAGGTCAGCTGTGGAAGAAAAGATCAAAATGAACTTCATGGGGGAGAGCTCAGCGGAAGCGGCTGTGCTGCCTCCAGGGCAAGGCTGGAGGACACACCGGAAGTGTGGGCTGGTGTAGCTGGGGCTGCTGGGCTGTATTGACCCGAGTTTATGGATGTGCATCTCAGCACAGGTAAAAGTGCAGCCGACAGGAGAGGCTTAGAGTGGTCTCTGGTCCGCTGAGGGGGGAGGCGGTTGGACTCCTCAGTCCCTGCCGCTGTCTGCCTGAGGACTTGAAAGAGCTCAGAGGGATCATGGGAGCCCATTTTGTCTCTAAAAATAAAGATGGAAAGTGGGGTCAGACAGAGCAGACAGAGGAGGAGGGAGGGAGGGGAACACGGCTGAAGAGAGACAGAAAGAGAGCCGGACCTGAGCCCTGGCAGAGGTCCCAGGAGAGGTGTTCTCCCAGCTTTGCCAGGCTGTGCCTGGGCCCCCTGCAGAGGGAAACAGGAGAGGCTGTTCCAGGCTCTTTCTGGGGCCTCCAGGGAAGCCGGGACAGAGGCATGAAGGAGACTCATGGTTAGCCCTGGTCCCAAGCAACTATGTCTATCTGACAGCACTCTGCCTGCCCCACAGCCCTGGCCGACCAGGGTGGATCCGGCCCAGAGGACGCATAGTGCCCTGCTCCGGCCCAGACACCATTCACGTCCCATCATGCCACAGGGAAGAATGGGACACCAATGGAGCAGGTGGGGAAGGGGTGTGTGTTGCACCCTGGGGACTGTGGGAGAAGCACCCCAGCACAGGCCTGGCACTCTTGGCTCCAGAGAGCACAGCACTAAGGTCTCTGGGAGCCTGGCAAGCTCTAGCCCAGAATGACTTTCTGTTTGCCTGGAAGCACCCAGAACTTCCCCTGTTAGCAGCAGAGCTCACTCCAGCCCTCAGCTGAGCGTGGGGTCAAGACTGGACCCGAGTGCCCTATCCTCCTGTCCCTGGCTCCGCCTGCCCTACCAGGACAAGGAGAGGCCATCCCTCCCCTGACCCTGGCACTGTGGGTGGCTGGTGCCCTGGCACTCTATGCTGCTCTGCCCCCTGGGGCTCAGGGGGTCTGGCTCTTCCAAGCTGGGGTGGGGTTGAGACACTTGACCATGTCCCTTTGAGCTGTATCCCCCCTGGGCCTACATTCGGGTCCCAGCTAAAGCCCTGCCCACCCAGCCTGGGCTCCCCCAGCTCCCTGCCTTTGCCCAGTCAGGTCCTCTCCTGCTGCCCCCAGTGGCCTGCCCAACAGCCCCACACTCAGGGGGACAGTCCACACCTCTGGCTTCCAGCAATTCAGTGGGCACCCATCTTCGGCAGAATGAAGGCCATAAAGAAAAGCCTCCGCCTAGGAGAATCCCCCAGCCAGTGGCTGCAGGGTGTCCCCAGAGCTCTTCTATGGTAGAAAACTCATGGAGCCTTCACCAATCACTCCAAGTGGGTCCTGGTGGCCATGTGGGGTCCGTGAGCTGGAACATCTGATGCCACAGAAAACCTTCCCCGGAAGTCCAAGTCACTATGTGCAAAGGACTTCCTGTCCAACCACACAGATGGTGTTTGTATGCTGAGAGCCATAGACAGGAGGAATGGGATGAGGCAGCCTTGCAGTGGGGCAGGGGAGATGACAGCTGCGTCTTCTGGGAGCATGTTCTCTCCTCTTTCTTTAACATTCTCAGAAAAAAAACCAACAAAGACACCTTTCAAATGAAAGAGGACTTTTCCCTATAATCTGTACCAACTGGACTAAAAGACCCACAGTTAAAGTTGACCTGGGGGACATTATAATGTTCTGATCATGAGGTCTAAGATCAGCTCCCAAACTATCCCCAGTACTTGGCTTGATCATTCAGATCTGTTGCAACCCAGTCGGGTCTTCCTGCCCCAGCCCCGACGCTGGCTCTGGCCCCTGTAGCCTCCTGCAGGGCTCATCTGGTGCATCCGAGTCCTTGTCCTCAGATGAACACCTTCCAGGCCAGGCCTGGCCTCTGCTCTTCGGTGCCTCCTTAGCTGACACTCCTCCAGCTGGGTGGCGTTCCTCTCTCTAACTGCAGGTCTCCCTCCCTGAGGCAGCTCCTTGGGAACAGAGGCCACATTCCCTTCATGTTAACAACAATGAACATTAACTAGTTTTATCCTAAGTGAGTTTTGCCGCTAAGCATTTGATTTGTATTCTCACTGGAGCTGCAGCACAGACCTTGTTTCACAGATGAGGAATCAGAGGGAGAGAGAGAGAGGAGGGGGGTAGAGAGAGAAGGAGGGAGGGAGGAGAGAGGAGAGAGAGAAAAAGAGGGGGAGGGAGGGGGAAGGGAGGGAGAGGGAGGGACAGGGTGGGAGAGGGAGACAGGATGCCAGGGGCATGCGGCCAGGAAACCACTCAGCAGGAGCCTGAACCCAGGCAGAACCTGACCCAGGCCTCAGAGTACGGAGCACCTGTCTGACTGACCGTAAAGGCGGTTCTGTCTGTGATGCTGATGGCCCTGGCGCGCTATCCTCCGAGCTAATGTCTGAGGAGAGAGCTGGCTCACACACATTGGCAATTTCGCTCAGACGAGGTCATATATCATATTTCCAAATGGGACTTGTGGCAGATTCACAAGCACCTCTGGGGCGGTGACTAATGGAGGTCCAGCCCCAGAAGCTGGCCTGAACACAGAGGAAGAGGTGCCCGAGGGCTCATCTCCAGACGCTGGGGATGGAAAGAGCTGGGTGCCTGGAGCCAGGCTGGCGGAGGAGAAAGACGACGTGAGGTCAGACTCTGAGTCACAGAACAAGCCCAGCCCTCACGTGTGAGTTTCAGAGATGTGGTCCCACTGAAGTTATGGGTGGGGATGGATGGGTGCGGGTGGAGCCCTGAGACTTGCAAACTCACCCTTGCGTCATGTCTGTTTTTTTTCCTGAAGCAGCACCATCACCTGCAGATGAAGTCAAGCATTAACCAGCAGCAGTGCATGGAACCAAGCTCTGTGGAAGTTGCAGTAGATAGAATCACAAAGGATGAAAGTCATGCCAAAGTCACAGTACATGAAGTCAGGAAGGATGGAAGTCACAATGGGTCATGAGGGATGACGTCATGACAGGAGTCATGGTCAAAGTCATGATGAATACAGCTCTCGATGGACAGAAGACCTGACACCGAGAAGTGACAATACACTGTGGTTACAGTGCTCAGGGTGGGCATGGAAGTCTTGCCTATATGAGCTTGGTGATCTCCCTGCGTCTTTCCAGAGCTTCCTTCCTTGGCCCCAGGCCCTTAGTTCCCTAGACCCTCATGTGTTGTATTCCACCCACACCAAGTGCTTGGGTCCTCAGGTGCATCAGGGTTCATGTCTTTCTACTGGACACCGGAAGCTTCCTCTCCTGGAGACCTCACCTGCTCCTCTACCTCTGACCATTCGCACTCTTGAGTGGAAGCCTGAACATCAAGCCCTCTCCCGCTGTCCTCCCCAAGTACCTGGACCTAACTCCTGTGTTGCCTTTAAGAATTAGCACTGCCTCCTTTGTGAGGGCTACTGCATGGCAGGACTGAGACTCAGGGAAGAATACTTGGGCTTCATCGACATGCCTGCCACTGAGCAGTGAGTCCCACAGCACCTCGATAAAATAAATGCGTGGTCAGATGCATCTCACCCACCTCCTAGGCTAGGAGACCGATCAGGGCACCGTGGTACCTCATACTGCATTTTCTGCAAATTCTTTTTTTCCCCTGGGTCATGGTCCTCATGGTACACAAGCTCTTTATTCTTCACAGAACAGGTGCACCTGATACCACTGCACTCCAGGAGAAGGGTTCTCAGAGAGAGTGGGGCTCCTTTGACGCACAACAGCTTGTCCCAGTAACCAACCCCAGAAGCCCCTAGGCCTCGAGATCCAGGGGTGGCTCCATGATGGGGCGTCTAGGTTTTGTTCCAGTCAGGGTTGCAGGGAAAAGTGCTGGAGAAAGACTAAGACTAAAATCAGTGCTTAGAATCAGAGGGTCAGGGGAGGACTGTAAAGCTTCTTGAGGTGAGGCAAACACACGAAAGCTAACCAACCCAGAGGAGCAGCTTCCAGGGGAGACTCGCGTTTGTACACACGCTATCTGGCTGGGAGCCTGCAGAGGACGCAGTGTAAACAGAGAAACCAGAATGTGCCATGGACGCTAGCTCCTGCCCTGAATTCTGCTCCCTGGACCGCTCACGGCCCAGTGTCTGCTCTGTGGCCCCGACATGCTCAGTTCTGTCTCTGCCCAGACACAGGTCAAAGCCTGGGTGTAAGTCCTGTTGACCAGGTGACCTCTGCAGGCCACTCAGCCTCCCTAAGTGCCTCAGACCACCTCTCAGGGCCACTATGAGCCCAGGGTGACAGCCTACTACAGTCGCAAGGCCCTGCCATGCACCTCTGCTGTGGCGTAACAGACCCGCTTGGCCATCCTGAAACATTCTCAAGAAACAAAGCCACAGGCTGTAAAGTCACTTCCTCCTCACTCAGGAACGGAAGATGTCACCACCGGGCACTGAATGAGCACCGTGGTGCTCAGCAGAAAACATTGCCTGGGCTTGTGGCCATGAGGGGACAGCAGGGTGTGGCGTGGAAGACAAGGGCGGGGGGCTGAGCAGAGCCCTGTCTGAGCCACCTCGGCCACCTGGCTGTTCTTACTAAGGAGGAAAATCACAGTGACTGGCACATGGACAATGCCGACACAGAATCTGACAGGCAACGCCAGAGATGGGCTGGGCTGTCCCTTCTCTTCTTTCTTTTCTAGGGTCAAAGGCCCTAGTGACAAAGACCATTGGGAAGAGCTACCTTGCCGGCCCTGGAGGGATGGGTAACTGGCTCTATGCAGAAAATGAGACCCCGTGACGGAAGCAAGAGATCACAGTGATGTGGATGGTCACCAAGAGAGGATGAGCGAGGGAGTGGGCCTCAGAGATCCAGCGCCGACTGGCCCAGGATCCTGTGGCCTGTGGTGCGATCCGCTGGGCCCTGTGCAGCTCCTCACCTCCATCTTTATAGCACATAGTTACCACCTCGCTCACCCTGAAGGCCGCGTCTCTGTCCCACTGAAGCCTGCTCCGGCTCCTCTCCTCAGCTGTCGTACCCTGAGGGTGCTTATCATGTGTGAGCTTGCATTTCCTTTTGGGCCATGGCTCCCACGTTGAATGAGAAATACCAAATGCTCCAGTAATGGTCAAGGTTCAAGGTCTGCCAGGCTAGACCTATTAGGTCGTGCTGAGTATTCCCCAGGGAATTAAATCCATGTGCCAAACCAAACCCATCGGTGCTCCCCGAAACAGCACAGTCCCCAAGCCTCCACTGGAGATAACACAGACTATTTCCTCATCTTTACCCCTCTCTGCATCTCTCCTTCTCCCTCTCCCTCTCCCTCTCCCT
This sequence comes from Petromus typicus, assembly GCA_004026965.1. NCBI lineage: Eukaryota > Metazoa > Chordata > Mammalia > Rodentia > Petromuridae > Petromus > Petromus typicus. Next base: position 134,456 of record PVIR01000528.1, read on the forward strand.
CCCACCCTACTCTACCCATAGTTCCCTGCTTCTTGGGCTCATCTTCTTAACAAAGCACCACTGCCGATCCTCACACATGCATAGTTTGCAAAGCCACCATGGACAGACCGCTGTTTTCCCTGAAGCAGCAATTCATGCAGTGCCCACCCTCAGCGCCAAACTCTAGTAACAAGGAATGACATGTCCGTGTCCCTCCTGCCATCACTCGTGCCCACAACACTGTTCACTGAGCCTCCCTCAGTGACCGCTTCCTCCTGGACATTACTCCCAGAATGGTCAGCAGATAGCATCCCACGAAGACTGGGTTCGCTCTACATTCATCCCAGCCAGAACTCAACCCAGCGGTTGCGTTCAAGTGTGAGGTGCTCACATCAGTTCCACACACACCCTTTCCTCTGTGTTTCTCTCACACTTGAGACCAAACCGCGAGTGGCCAGGATTTGCTGCACCAGGTCAAGAGTGAGTAAGAAGTACAAGGCGGGCCGGAACCAAGCTGCTGGCCCAACCTGGAAGACCACAGCCCGCCACATGGCACTGTGGCACTGACAGTGCCACAGCCACCCAGTGCCAAGAGCCACCATCTTACCCTGCGCTCTGAGTGAGGAAACCTGCTCTGTCCTTGATACCCCTTGGGTTCAGTCCCTGGGCACCCATCTGGCAGAGCAGCCACATGCCTGTGCATGTTAACTGGCAGTGAAAGCATCACTGCTTCATTCCCAGTGGTCCTCCCCTCTGCATCTGCCCGGAGACAGGAGGAGAAGCGGCTCTCCTGTCACAGCACTTGATCTGGGCACTGCCCTCAGTCCATTAGCAGAATTTCCGTCTGTGCCACCTCCCTGCTGGATGACTTGCTTCGGGCACTGGCATTTCCGCAGTGAAGCCCTCAGGATTCTGACCTGACGCCTTTAACCCACCCTGTCTCCCTCCCAGTCTCCAGGTGCCACGCTCGAAGCCCGAGAGTGATGACTGTGTTGACCTGGAGGCCTGGTTCCATCTCTGCCCCACATTTGACCCGTGATTACACAATTAATATCTGAACACAGCTCACTCACCGATGCCGAAGGCCCTGTTCATGCAGGATTCATCAGGCTTGGTTGCTCCTAGAATCCACTTAATTCCTAGCCATGTCCTGTTGGGTTGGAAAGCAAAAATTATAATCCGTGACAATTACACAGTTCACTTGTTTAATGAAAAATAGATTTGTCTACTTCTCTTGCGAACACTGGTTTCACCTCCAGAGGATGCTTTGGAGATCCTGGGGGGCCCTTTGTTGGGACACATCTGGTTTCCATGGCTCCCAGCTGCGAAGGGCACCAACTGGTGCCACTTAACCAAACCCAGACTCCCTCCTCCATCACAAAGTTCATCTCTCAACAAGCTCTGTGGAGCTTCTGAGGTGCCACCTCGCTTCTGGTCAACTTGAGACCGACTACAGGGATGAAACCTCCCTTGGCCATGTAAATTGGGAAGGGATTCAGTTAGCCGATCATATACACATAAAGAAGGCAACACACATCAAAGATTAATATGTAGAGTGCAGAGTGGGGAATCGGGCAGACTCAGGAGGCAGCCTTGTCCGAAGGGCCCTGTCCTGCCCACTCTGGCCTGGGCTGCCCATGCTCTGTAGGCTCCTCCTGTGCACATTGGCTGAGTTTGGGAGGCTGCTCAAGCCCCTCCCTCCTCCCTCCAGGGCAGTTCTTGTAACAAAGAAAAGATCTTATTCATTCTTTCTTTTGCATTTCCTGCTCAGCCCACACGGAGACTCCTGGAAGCTCCCCCTGTGTGTGTGTGTGGTTTTCCAGGAAGTGCTTTGAGAGGAGATCTGAGCTGGAGCAGAAAACATAAAGAGGGAAGCCAAGCCCCAGTGTCCTGGGCGGTGCCCATAGGGGGAGGCTCACCCACTGCCCCAGGTACAGGGAGGGTGCCCAGCTTTCTACCACCATGTCTGTGTGAGTGTGCAGAGAATGGGCTGTGAGATCTCTGGGACTCTGCAGCTGCCCAGAGCAGGAAGGGCAGGTCCATGAGGCCGGGTGGCCTCTGGAAAAACACTGAGGCAGCACGAGGCTCCAGGACACCATCTGGGACCCAAGGGGGAGCAGAGCAGCTGCACCCCAGAACCACCATCACATTCCATCTCCTTGACTGCTCTGCTCCACAGCTGGCAGCTGGGGCCCTTCCATTCCCTTGGCCTGGCTCTGTCCTCTGCTCAGGACCCTGCTCGAATGACCAGGCCATCTGAGCTTCCCAAGTCCTTCAGCACAGAGTGCAATGGACCAGATACAGAGTCTGCTTTGAGGGGACACGAGAATGGTGGCGAAATGAGCAGCCTGTGGGGCATGTCTTGTCCCTGCACAAGCCTTCAGTGACTCCTTGGCACAGAGGTACACATGCCTGGGGATCCCTGGCAGTTCCCAGAGATGGTGCCCTGGGCTTCAGTGCCCATTGGTTGTGACTGTGGACCAGTGACCTAGCACTGTGTCTCCTCACCTGTCTTGAGGGTGCCCTGGGGCATGTGGAACTGCATTAGATGGAGTTGATGGGCATTTAATGAGTTGATCTGTCCACATGCTGAGAAGAGCAAAACCTCCTGAAAGTTAGCATTGTCGCCATCTTAGTCACACCATAAGCAGACAGTGCAGCACCCTGGACAGCATGTAGGCCTTCACTTGGCTCCCACACACTGGACGTCCCCAGGGGGCACAATCCTCCCATAAGCCCTACTCTACCATCATCAGACAGTTGCACTTGATAATTCAGTTGGGGGACCCCAGAGTTACCAGGAAACCAAGATGAACTCATTTCATGTGATTAGCATTTCTCAGAAACCTGCAGGACGTGGCCAGCATATGCAGAGCCACTCCAGGTCTTGAGGAGGGGTGGCCTTCTCATATCCATACCGTCACCCAGCAGTCCACACTCACAGCCACTGGTGGTTGTGCCCAGACATGAGAACTTCCCAGTAACCTGCTGTTGCTGAAAGCACTTCCCAAGGAAGCTCGGAGGGATCTTTGAGCAGAAGCAGGACACACGGGAAGGCTCTGCAGTCCCCAAGCCCCTGGCCGGCAGCCCTTGCCCTGCGTGGGGCCTGGAGAAGACACATCCCTCACATCCCACACATCCCTTCCCTGCAGAGGAGCTTTGGGGGAGACACAGAGAATTCAAGCAAGTGGATAGCGGGAGACAGAGCAATCCCTCAGGGGCTCCGACCACACCCACAGGAGGAGAACTGGCTTGAGGGGAAACGACAGTGGGGCCAGGTCATGCCAAGACTCTGTGCTTACTCCCCTTCTGCCAGATGTCTTGACAACATGTCAGGTACCCGACACGTTCCAGCTGCTGGGACAGGACAACTCTTGGCCTTCCCAGAGCTGACAATGGAGTGAGTGAGGACCCGTGGGTGGGGGGGACGGGGGGGGACAGCAAGTGTCACTGAGGTCCAGTCTGAGCTGTGGGAAGCCATGAGGACCATGACCAACGGTGATGGGAGGTACAGGAAAGGGCTCTCCCCTGAGCTGCGTGCTGAACTGGGGGAAGGAGGACCCCACAGGAATGCCTGGAAGGGGTGAGAGACAGGAAATGACTTGGACCCACAGGTCAGGAAGAGGATCCCAGGTCTCCCTGAGCATGGGGCTGGAGACGGGAAGTGCTCTCTGCCCAAGAGTGAGAAAGCTCCTGGCCCCAGTGGAGGAGGTGGGGGGGTGGTGGATGAGGTGACACTGAGGAGCAGTTCCACATGCCCTAGGGCACCCTCAAGGCTGATGGTGATGGTGGTACACACCAGGGGCAGCTTTGCAGATGGGGAAGAGCTGGCCATCTGAGATACTGGGGGGCAGCACACACAGCAGCAGTGGATGGACACCAACTTGAGAGTGGCAGGATTTTTGTTGGCCAGGCCTCCAGGAGGCTGAGCCCAGGCGCAGAGACAGAAGCAGGCAGAAGAGTGAGCAGGCAGGCTGCTTTGGCCGAAGGGTGCACGGACCTGTTAACACAGGAGAGAAATCCACTGACTTTGAGAAGTAAACACCCACAAGTCCCCCAAGGCCACACAACTAGAGGCTCCGATGGCGGGGCAACAGGGCTCCAGTCCGCGTTCTGATCCTGACTGGGGACCTGGGCACTGAGTCACCATGTGGCCTGGAGCCTCCCCTGGGCTGTGAACCCACACAGAGCTGCTGACCCTTTGAGACAGTCAGCACCTGCAGCCTTGAGACAGAACAGCCGTGGGATGCATCGGGGGACACGCCAGACACAGTTGCAGCTTCCAACTGACTATGACGTGCCCTGTGTCACAACAAACCCACCCACCTGTGACCTCCGACAGTGTGAAAGGGGAAGCAGCTTCTCTAAGGAGAAAGAAGCCTTTGAGAAACAATGACATATCAGATGCAGAGGAAGAAAAGAATAGATTCTATGGAACTAGAGATTTCATATGATAAAGAGTGAGGAATCGGGAAACAGAGGGAGGAGGGGACCCTCAACAAATAGCGTGGAGAGAACCATCTGTGGGGAAATGAAAGTGGAGTTTGATTTGATTTTATATCAGAAATAGAATTCCAATAAATTAAATTGGAAAATGTAAATCAAAACACCACCCTAGGAAGTGCATGCAATTTCCACGCACTTCTAAAATAGCCCAAAAGCTGGAGCTAAGAGAGTGTGGGGCATGAGGTCAGACACAGGGTGACTCTGCTGGACTTCGAGATGCCACTTAGCCTCTCATCACTTCCGTTTCCTTGTCTGTGAAAAGAAGAGGAGGACAGTACCGTGCAGACCAGACTGAATTCTGTGCCCACAGCATTGAGTGCACAGCACTGAGCCTGGCACAGCATAAGCATCCACTTTGTGTGGGCTATTTTTATGACTGTAATTGTCTACTTTATAATGATCCTCAACAATAATAAGGAAGTGTTTTTGTTCCCCTCCTGACAATCCTGAGACCTACAAAATACTGCATTTCTCAGAAAGCTCGTCGAATAATAACTAAGCGTGCTTCTCCCAACCGTGCGGCCAGCTCTGTTTCACAGCACCGGTAATGAGCCACGAGACCCCAAGCAGTCTTGTTGCAGTGTGAGCAGGGCTGGCAGAGGGCCCTTGGCCCCTCCTGGCTCTGGAAGGACACAGAGGATCTCCCCATGGACAGTGTGCCCAGAGGGCAGCTGCTCAGAAGAATGAGCAAGGCCACCCTGTCCTGTGATTGGCAGGTTGAGGAAGCACTGTCTCCATGACAACACCGTCTGTGGGGTGATGATCTCCAGGTCATATATGAGGAGGCCGGGTGCAAACTGGGGAACCCACGTGGAGTCAGGCCTCAGCAGGCAGCAGAGCCCTCCTCAGCCTGTGGTATGTCGGAATAATACAGTGTGACAGAGCAGGGGATGAGGCGGCCCTCACAAAGCTGGACACCAGGGGGACACAGTCAGGTCCTGGGGTGACACACACAGCAAGGGACATAGAGAGTGGTGGGAGAGGTTCTGGAAGGCTTCCTAAAGATATTTTCTAAAGGAATCCCAAGTTTCTTTGAAAAAGAAATTGTGAGGCAAGGATATGGCCCACACCTGTCATTCCATCACTCCTGAGAGGCTGAAGCAGGAGGATCACAAGTTCCAGGCCAGCCTGGGTAACTTAATGTCTTAGTGAGACCTTGTCTCAAAGTGGAAAGAATAAAAAGAACTTGGATGTAGCTCAGTGTGAAGGGCCTGGGTTCAATTCCCAGTGCTGCAAAAGCAGAAGGGGAAAGACAGGGAGGGAGAGAAAGAGAGAGGAGTTATGTAATACCTGCAAAAGTTATGTAATACCTGTTACTGAATACCTGAAAACATGTACTTACCACACAATGAGATTCAGGTTCAGAACGACTGGAGAGTGACCTTGGGCCGAGTCCTCAGTCAGGGTCAAGGCAAGAAAGGGAATCCTGAAGGGGAGGTGGGGCCAAAGCCAGCCACAGACCGGCCTGGTGAGTGGCCTGGCTGCCTCTGAGTGGTTTCCTCATGGGCTGGTGGGGCTGGCTGAGCAGAGTTGCATGCTTAGCTCCTCGATGCGAGTCATGGGCCCGTCCACAACTGCCCGCCTGGCTGGCCACCCTGCATGGTCCTAACTCTCAGTTATGGAGCCTGAGCATGTGGCCACAGAAGACAAGCAATTGCTGGGTGGCCTGCAGGCCGGCAGCAGTTTTTTCAATAAAAGGAAGCTGTGGAAAAGTGTCCAGACCTGGCCTGCAGCAGCTCCACTCGGTAGCTCTCACCTCCTGGACTCCCGGGTCCCGGGCAGACTCATTCACTGACCCACGCTCCCACAGTCTCTCCATAGCCATGACCTTATTTAGGTGATAGGATCTTAGGACACGAGTTACAGGGGGATAGCCACCTGGCAGGACAGATAGAAAGTGCCCTGCCAGTGACACCATGGCCGGCTCCCATCTCATTTTCCCTCCAGATCAAAAATAACTGAAGAGAGGAAGACCTCAGATCTCATACCACATGGGGCTCAGGCACAGCACCCAGCAACCCAAGATGCAGAGAGCTCTCTGTCTACAAGAGAAGGGCACAGCTCCTGGCAGCACCCGCAAGACACAGAGCAGGCATTGCCAAGGTCTGGAGAGAGGCCCGAGAGGACGGGTGAGGGACATTTCTGGTGAACAGGCACGGGACAGGCACAGACACCACAGCTCCTCCCACTGCCTGTGGTGTCTAAGAAATGCCCCAGGTCGGACACTCGACTCACTCCTGTGCTGGGCACTAGTGGTCCCTTAGGAAACAAAGCCAAGCTCTTCTCTCGGCACCATGGCTCCTGGCATCACGTGGACCTGCACGCTCGCCCCTGAAAGCAGTGAGCAGACCAGCGGCTTCCAGTCTGAAAGCAGCCATCTAAAACTTCCGGTATAACCTTGGTGTGGAATTTGAATGACAGGCTGGATGGAAACAACCCAAAGCTGCAGTGCGGATGGCCAGGATCAGACAGCACCTGCTCTGTGGAAGCTCTTGAGCTTCTTGCTCTCAGCCAAGGCAGGAAGTGCACATTCTGCAGTGACTGTGTCTCAGCCAGCGGCAGCCTGTTGTCACCAGGGCCACAGCTGCAGCAGCCCCAGGCCCAGGCTTGGGTCCCAGAGTCCTTGCCTTTCTTCAGGGGCATGGTCTCACAGTGGCCACCTCCTTTCTCCTGTCTATCCTGTGGCCTAGCACATGTGCATGCATACACACGCGCACACACATACACACATGTACATGCATATGTGTGCGGCGCGCTCTGCAAGTATCAGGACCCGGAGACCACAGGGCTTTGCATCCAGACCTGCAGACGGAGGATCCATGCCACTGGCCCCTCTGTGGGAAGTTGGTCTGTGCACAAATAGGACTGAGCTGTCTGCAGTAACTCATGAGCTGGAGGTTCTGCAGCACAGATGTGGAAAGGGAAAGGGAGAGAGAAAGGCCCGCCTAGAGCAGGGCTCTGCCCAGAGCAGGATTCCACTCAGAGCAGGACTCTGCCTAGAGCAGGATTCCGCTCAGAGCTGCTTTGAGCAGAATCAGAGCTGGGAATCAGAGCTGGGAACCAGCAAGGCGTCCAGCCGTCAGCTCCTGGCCTGCTTCCAGCAGGGCCCCCTCTCTAAGCACTGCACTTGGGGCCATTTATAATCAGGCCCTCAGCGAGTGGATATTTGTCAACATCAGGAAAGGGTAAGCACGTGCCTTTGCCTTAGAGAAATGGAGCAGAGGAAATTGAGTTCCCCTGGATGGTGGGCTTGGGGCATCCTGATAATGCAGACTGATGTGGGCATGGGCTCCCTCCCTCTCCGGGCAAGTCAGTATTGGCGGAGAATTGCCCTCAGCCTCTCCTGGAGAGCAGGGTTGCAGCTTTGCCATCTTCACGTGCCTGTTGTTCTTAACAAGCCTCTAAGAAGGCACAGCTCTAAGATGTCTGCTTCTGCTTCATGGAAGGCTCAGGGTCCAGGAGCACAGTTCCTTCCCAGCTGCAGGGGACGGGAGGCAGGAGTCCAGCAGCCATGTGGCACTGAGATGCAAAGCCCTGTTCACTGAACTTGCTCAGTAAGGGCACGTGCCTGTCAGTGTCAATGGCACAGCAGACCCTTTCTATCCTGTCCCTCTCCTTGCTGGCATTTCAGTGCCAGAGCTGGTGGGGGTGTGGCTGGGGCACCTGCACTGTCCTGCTTTCCAAAAACTCCGCAGCCTGGCTCTGTGATTCCCTCAAGGTCAGAGAACTGGTACCAAGGAGAGCGGGACAAGCATTGCAGCTCCTCTAGGTAGGCGAACCTGTACTTGTGCCACCAGCCCCATTCCTTGGCTGAGCCAGGAAGCTCCTGCTGCCTGGCACAACATCTGGACCAACCATCTCAGGGCAGCCAAGAGTGAAGTGTCCTGGGAGGGACAGTAGCAAAAGCAGTGATCGAATATACTGCAAGGGTTGAAAAGTTCCTTCTGACCCCAGCTTCCAACACAGTCATCCCACAGGCCTGGCCACTTCCTGCAGCAACCCTGGAGTCCGCCTTCCTGAGGGGCTGTACCAGGTGTGACCACAATACTGTGAGTGGTGCTGCTTAGTACTGTCCCACAGAGAGGCAGGCTGCAAAAACACCACGCTGTGTCCTCGTCCACCTCAGTCACCTGCTCTAGCACTGTGTGCCTTCTGATGCTTCCCAAGGTCAAAATGACAGTGAAAGGGAAATATTTTCAGTGGATTTAAGACATCAAGGATGGTGGGACAGTGCAAGACCCTCAGGAAGGAGGACTCTACAGCGGCTGCAGAAAGCAGGAGGGACAGTGGGGTAGGTGTGTTGAGGGGGGGATTCATAGCAATGCATCTTTGACCGAAATCAACTTTCAATTTAACCTTTCACTATAATTTTTATTACAAGCTGTACCTGATCAGGAACGAATCTGTTCCCACCAAGCCCACCCTGCGCCACCAGAGTTGCTCTGAGCAGTAGAGGTAGAGAGCTTTGCCCCTGTGCTCACCACTGAGCAGCCTGCAGGCCCTTGGAGAAGCTGAATTTAGGGGCCGAGGACAGGGCACTTGGCAGTAGGGCTCTGGGGGTGAGGGTCGTGCAGTGACACTGGCTGTCCCAATGCTGAAAATGTGGCTGCTTCTGCCCAGACCAGGGAGGGCTGGTGAAATCCCAAGGATGCTGGGGCAGCCTGGTTGGGTGATGGCTGAGGTGACCTGCCAGCGTGGTGATATCAATCACAGAATCCCAAAGCAGCGTCACAAGGGCACACTCAAGTCACAGTTGGCAGCAGAGTCATGGCAGGAGGTGGACTTGGCTCCAGTGAGTCTCTGGCACCCCTTGGGCCCTGCAGAGATACGGGTGCATTACTGCCCTCTTCCACCATCCAGCTCCTTCCTAGGCCAGAAGCATCAGAGATAGTGTGACACATGAGACAAGGGAGGTGCCCAGACAAGCGAGTGTGTGGGTACAAATCGCTCTCTTCTTACTTGCCAGCTTCTGTGCAAACCCAGTGTACCAACCCGAACAAGTGGTAAGAATAGGGACGTTGGTATCAAGGTCACCAAAAGCATTTGTCCTTGTGAGACAGGAGTGCTGTATCCAACCTGGAGGTGCTCGTGTTCCTTCTGTGGCCTCATTCACCAGTCCAAGCCCCCAACATTTTTGCCAAAGATGTGGAGCCTAGAGGAGGTGACACCCTGGGCTTTCCTCTGCCCCTGGCTCATCAAGAAAGGTCCTGCCTGACTGTGTATACTGACCTCCTCTGGGAGAGCTTCTGCAGCTGGGGCTCGAGACCGTACTGCCCATTGCAGCCCTGCAGAGGCCATCTGTAGGATGTGGGTCGGGCTGGGTTCTGGCCAGCGAGTGCTCTGCTTGGACAGGGCATATGGCACTGACCGAAACCTGGAGCAGAGGCGCCAGAACCTACCACAGACCCTCGGTGACAACTCTGCCCCTGTGGGTCAGGACAGCCCTGTGTTTGGGCTCGAGTGGGCCCCATCACACAGCAGGTTAGAAAAGCCTGCCGAGCATCCCCAGCCCCACTTTCTGACTGACTTACTGGCTCATGGGATCTCCTGACAGGACAGGACCAGTCTACAGGAGCAACCCTGGAAATGCTGGAATCAGCACTCGGATGGAAGTTCATGCCTTTCACTGAGAAGGATCAATATCAGTAAGGAGCTGCCATACCAAGAACAAACAAGGTTGTACTTGTCTAAGGCCCCCCCACGGAGCCCAGGACCTACTGTGCCTCTGGGTCACAAGGAAAGGCCTAACCCAGCTCTGACATACACATAACCCCTCACCGGTAACTTCCCTCCGAATGCCTGCTGTCACACATCCCTTCTGTTCATCAGAGAGCTCAGAGTTAAAGCCTAGCCTCAGGGTTAAACCTCACCTGGCCCCAGTGGTCCAGGACAGACAAATGCTCCTGGTCTGCTCAGTCTCTGAATATCCCAGCGCACAATCCCAGGGATGGGGCAACCTCGTCACATCCATGGCACTCATAGTGTAGGCTGCTACACGATGAACAAGGCCACAAACTCCACCACCATTTTCCCAGCAATGATCCCAGGTGAGAGAAAACCTCTCAAGGCAGTTTCCTAGAGGATCAATGTGCAAACTGTGATAAATTATTGCTGGCAACGATGCTACTGACATCACCCTAATGCGTGCTCTAAGGCTGACCAGGTAGGAAATATAAAGTTCACTCAATTGTTTATTCCTAATAAAATGAATGATGACTCAGTTTACCTGAGCATATCTGTTGGAAGCATTTTCTTCCTTGGCCATTTACAGTAACTCTTTCCCATTGTTGGGATAAGATCTCAACATCCACAATTTAAAGGAAGAGAGGGTTGTTTCATGTATCCAGTGGACTCCGTCGATGGTCGGCTGCCCCAAGGCAGAAGTGATGTCGCAGAAGGTTCTGGTGGAGGAAGCTGCTCACTCAGAGACAGCCAGGAAACAGAGAGAAGGGAGGAGCTAAGGACAAGAACACCCCAGTGTCTCCTCCCACCGGGCCTGCCTCCTATAGCACAGTCCACCCTGAACTCATCATGATGAATGCACCGACGCATATGGCATCCCACAAATCAATCATCTTCCAAAAGCTCCACATCTGAAGACATGGGACTTTGGGAGGCAATCTAGATCTAAATCATAAAAGCCCTGCTGGATTAAGTCTTGTCCTGCCTAGCATCATGAGTTCTGCCAAGCAACCCTTCCAAAATGCTACAGCTTTTAGCCAGATGCCCATCAAAGTCTCATTTAGTCCTAGGTGGGGCTTTTCAGAGGTGCTAGATCAAGAGTGACTAGTGTTAAAAATTAGTGTGTGATGCTGGGATAAGTGGAGTGTGTCAGTCCACTGCTCAGTCAGTGGCAAGTCAGTCCACTGACAACTTTGGCACCGTTCTGGATGTGGATAAGGGGAAGGCTCGCCCACCTCAGCTGTGAGGGCTACCTGCCCTTAGAGCATGTGGCCTGGATAGAACACAAGGGTCAGAAAGAGGGCCTCTGGGCTGCTGCTTGCTGCTTTTGCTGCCTTCTGTCTGCCATGAACAGTTTCTCCTTGGCAATGCCCCTCCATCCTGCCACCCTTCCTTGAAGCCAGCCAATTATGGACCAAAACCTCTACAAACTGTGAGCTAAATAAACCTTTCCTCCTTGTTATGGATTGTGTTTAGATACCACTCTCTACCAAGCTAGGCCATAAGTGAGGCTTTTCAGAGGTGGCTGGATCTAGAATGTGACACTGGAATTGATTTATGGTACAATGCGGACTTAAGGGCACTAGGATTAAGGTTGTGAGCGCTACCTGCCCCTAGCAGCCCAGATAAGATTTCAGGATAGACAGAGTGGTTGTCCCTTGTTACTTTGGTACCTTCTCCCTGCCATGAACTATTTCTCCTCTGTTCAGCATTTTGTCTCAGCAACAAGAAAAGTCACTAAGACAGCAACTCAGCAAGATCTAGTTAGTCTCAAGATAAAAAATAAAAATGGCTGCAGATGTGGCTCAGGGTAAATCTCTGGGTTCAACCCCAAGAGCCGCCAGCAATAAAAAGCAACCTCATGTCTAAATAGGCGTTGGCAGAAGGAACAAAATTTTTGTGTTGTTGACCTAGAACAATCATGACTTGGCCCTGAGGTGGGGAGGACAAGGGGAAGCCAGGTGCTGGGCAGATCAGCCTCCAATATCCTGGGATTCCAGAGGCCACCCCAGGAGGAAGGCAGGCAGCTATGCTCATGCCACCAACACAGACTAGGCCAGGCAGACCAGACAGACCAGTTGGAGGAGCTGCCTCCAGCTCTCAGTGACCTCCCCGGCCAGCACAATGCACCCTGCCACCCAGAACTGGCCAGGCTACACACTTTCCATCAAGCAGCAGCCATGGCCTGTCCCATTTGTCACACACTATGGAACTGAAGAGACTCCAAACAACAGCTGATTTGAGATGAAAACACTCCTGTATTTTTAGATGAAATAATATTAATTTGGACAGCAAGCTTCTGATCAGAATTCCTTGTAAATATTTAGATCCAGTGCCTGGGGAAAAGAGAAGCCTAGTTAGTTGTAATTAATCATGGAAAACTCATTACTTATAGCAGGAGTGCCACGGGGCTCAGGATCTTAGAAGGCAGTGCTGGAATAAGGTAGTGACTCTGGGGGCTGCAGGGACACGGGGTGGCTCAGGGCAGGCACCCTGGCAGGAGCCTTGCAAAGGGCAAATGGAGCATGAGAGGCTGTGATCCTTACTGGGATCTGGCGTGGGGAGCTCAGAGCAGCTCAGTGGGGAGCAGAGGGCCAGAGCAGTCATTGCCAGGAGTTAAGCCGTGGGAGGATCCCGTGGGTATCAGACCTCTGGCCTACACTTCTCCAGAAGGAAGAATCTGATTTAGTAAGTGCAAATGTGGGTCTAGAAAGCTGTAATGAATATGGTTTTTGCTTAAATGTCCCCCAAAGACTACTGTGCATATAGTGGGGCTATTCAAAGGGTGATTTGATTATCCAGGTAGTATAGCTGTCCTGGTGTTAGGGGTCTGGTATGAGGAGGCAGGTCACTGGAAGTGTGACCTGGAAGCATTACTATGTGACCTGGAAGTCGTTTCCAAGATCCTCCTTTGACAGCTCTCTGCTTCTTGTCCCCATGCCATAAGGAGCTTTCCTCCTTCATGCCCCTGTGCCACACCACCCTGCCTGGCCTGTCAACTGTGACCTGAAACCTCTACACACTCTGAGTCAAAATAAATCTCTCTTCATTTAAGGGGTCAGACATTTTGTCCCAGCAATGAGGAAAGTGACTAAGACAATAGTGCTAAGTGAAATAAGCCAATCACTGAAAGTCAAGTATCATGTGCCTTCTTAAATGAGAAACCCAAAATATGAATATGTTAAAGAGTGAAATAAAGGATAGTTGGCAGGAAACAAGGCAGCAGACTCTCTGGAGATGGGGAATAATGATCAAGAAATGACACATATTACCAGCACCTGCAAATACATAACTATACACAGACACAATAATAAACATGCAATAAACATCTAATGAAAAGATACTGATAAAAATATGAAATAAACACGAAGGTAGCCAGTCCAGGTAAAACTGTACTCAGCAGATGGGAGGAAGGAAACACTGTGAAGTGGATGAACTGGCCACCCTTCCTGGCATGGAAGTAGGGAGGAGGTAGAGGACATGAGTTCACCCACAGGCCACCTCTGCAGGGAGGAGCTGTAGGCTGGAGTTGCCCAGTAGCTGCAGTCCTAAGACAGCACCATGCTCAGCTTTCTCATGCAGCCTTTCCCAAGCCCTTAGCCTGTGAGTCAGAACACTCCATGTCCCTCCCCCAGCACCACTGGTCCCCTTGCCTCCATCTCTTCTTTCTCTTCCCCCCAGAATGACAAAGACCCCAAACACAAGCCACGTCCCCACCTTAAAATCCTTTAGCAGAAAAGTCCAGCCTGGGCCCAGCAAGCAGGTCCTTGAACCCCAGGCCTCTCTGCCCATGAACCGAGAGTTCCACATTTATACCTGGGTCCTCACAGCCCCAGATCGATCTTTACCACTTCCTCACTGAGCAGAGTGACGGGAGTCACAAGTGCCACCTCCTGCAACAGTGGTTGTTCTGGATTTCTGTACCCACAGGTGTTGGATGAAACTGGCATTCAGTGGGTCCTGGCAAAGACTGCCCTCCCTGGGCAGGAGTCTCACCCAACCTGTGCGTCCCAGGCTATATCACAGTGGACTGGGTGACTATAAAGAAAGGAGGGTAATTTGTGCTCCCAAGGCTGGAGCTGGAAATTCGAGAAGGCTCAACTAGTGATGGCCTCCCACTGGCTGAGTCCAACACGAGGTGGGACAGGGCAGTCAGATGTGGTCTCTCGCCCACTTCCTCCAGCCATCAGGACTTGCTTATGGGGACTCCATCCTGATGGCCTCACCTCCAAAACCAGGCTCCATGACGCTTCCTTCTCTAACAGCTCCCTACGCAGAGTCAATCTAACGAGCGTCAGTCAGGACATAGCATGGAGACCAGGACACAGCGGAGTCAGAGCGAGATCTAGGTCCATGTGGGAAGAGGAGTCTGCCTCAGGTGACCTTCAGACACCAATGGCAGTCCACCCACCCCACACACTTCAGCTGCCTCTGGAGAAAAGTCTTCCTACACTTAGATGTTCCTCAACTTACGGTGGAGTTGGGGAAAACTCGTACACTGGAAATACTCGAAATGCTTTCAATACACAGAGGGGCTGGGACATCCTGGCACAGCAGAGCCCACCTTAGCCACCCCCAGAAGTGACACTTCCGCAGCCCCCGCCTGGCAGAGCCACAGGGCACAAAGGCCACTCCCCGTCACAGCGGAGGCCATCTTGTGTAATTTATGGAGCATTTCACCAAAGGTTAAAGGCTGAATGGGATGATATTTCTCCGCCAGAAATGGAAACGTCCTTATGTCGAGCCTGTCCCAGGGCGGGGGCCCTTCCAGTATCCGTGGCTCCATGAGTGACGGTGATGAGCCAGCCCAGCACTCCCAAGGCACGGGGTCCACGTGCAGAAATTCGCATCTGTGCTGCACCCTGAGCTGCACAGTACTGAGCCTTGTGAGGGGCTCCCAGCTCAGGGTTGCCACTCTCCCGGGGGCTCTTGCTGCTCGTCTGTTTTCCTGTGCTCCTCCTAGCCATGCCACATAGCCCACCCTGGCCTCCCTGATGCCCTCACTCATGTCCTCACTGTGCGCGCTCCTCCACTGGCACACTGGCACAGAAGCAGCACATACACTATGGCATTGTCCTCTCAGCATTAGCCAGGACCTGTCTGTCAGTGGAAGACTCAGAGGAAAGTGCCCCAGATGCCAGCACCCAGCGCTCGGAAACTTCCTGAGGTCTCCGCTGAGTGTATGTGCATGTAGATAAGGGGTACTGGTGTCTCTTCTACCAGACGCCCACATCTGTCCCAGGTCTGGGAACACCCAGAGAACTTAATGCCAATGTGAAATAGAGGTGTGCTGGGCTGGCGGTGCAGGCAGTGGTGATACTTTGGCTCTGAGGCTCAGGAAGAGGCAGTCCTGGCTGTGGGACAGAAGGTGCCCAGAACCTGTGTATGTTTGGGCTACAGAGTGACAGGCCAGGTCTAGCTGAGAGCAGCGCCATGCGGGGTGTCCCCTCGGTCCCTGTGGCATCTGACCCACTTCTCTCCAGATCCAACACAACGGCGTCTGGCGCTGCTCTGTAGGGAGATCCTGGCTCAGAGCTGTGAACACCTCCAGGAACGGCAAAGAGAGAACCTCAATGAAGCAAGCTTGGGTTTCCTAACTCCTTAAAAAGACAGAGCTCTTCAGCCAGTGCAGCTGTCCGCGAGGGAGCCTGTCAGGAGCGGCAGTATGTCCTCCTTGGGAAGGGGAACAGCAGGGACACAGGGGAGAGGTGTGGCTTCAGGACTCCCTCCAGAGAGGGGCTTTTGAGTTCTCCTGGCTCCTTCCAGTTCCAAGTGCCTGTGGGCAGTCCTGGGTCCTCTCTGCTTGAGGGTACACGAACCCGGTTCCCTGTACACAGAGTGCATACCTGATGTGGACTAGGCCAGGGCTGCTGTCCCTAGTTAGAATCTCAGGACTGTTCTAGTTATTGGTTTTGTCATTTTTCTCCTGGCAACTAATGAGATCCAAACTGGAGGCATGAACTATACCTCAAGTGTAATATGTGCTGCAAAGCAAATTGTCACAGTGTAACAAGGGATTAGTTCACGTACCATCCAGCTTTCCTGTCATTGGGACAAAATACCAGACAGAAGCAATTTAAAGGAGAAGTTTATTTGGCTCATGGTTTTGGAGCATTCAGTCCGTGATAGGCTGCTCCAAGAAGGCTCTGAGACAGAGTGCCATAATGGAGGGGTGGCAGAAGAACCAGGAAGCAGAGTGAACAGGAACCTCCAGGGAGAGGAAGAGGGCGGGGGAGAAGGATAAATCCTCTTGGTCACACCCTCACCACCCTCTTCCTCCACTGGCCCCACCCCCTAGGAGCACATATCGCTGAGCCACTGTCAGTGATCCTTTAGGGCTCATGTGATCCTGTCATCTTTAAAAGTCTCCTTTTGGGCCAGGGATTTAATGCAAGTGGTACCGCACCTACCTTGGAAACAGAAGGGCCTGAGTTCGATCCCTGGTACTGCCAAAAAATATAAACCAGAAGTCTCAGTTTTGCATATGGAAGCCTTTTGAGGGGCAGTTCTGATCCAAGCCATTGCATCCCATTAGTAGTAACCAGTTCTGAATATTGGGGGAAAAAACCATAATCCAAATAATGACCGAGGTCACTGGTTTGAGGCGAGAATATCTCGTGGTCTGAGAGAAATGCCAAGTAGCCTTCACTGACTTATGGTGACAGGCATGCCATAGCTCTGCTTAAAATTGCCACATGGGCCAGACAAGGTGGCACGCTGTGGTAATGTCAGCATTTGGGGAGGCCAACACAGGAGGATCACAAATTTGAGCTTTATTCCAGGCAACCTAGAAATTAAGCAACACCCTTAAAATTTAAAAAAAAAAATGTAAAGAGCTGGGGAGATAGCTCAGGGAAAAGGTTCTAGATTTAATCCCCAGCATAATCAATCAATTGATCCATTAAGTAGGCTCTCCAACGGCCCTGCAGAGCAGTGACCTGCAGAAAACACACATTCCATGCATACCATCTTGGACTAAATGTCTACCTACAACACTTTCTAAGAGTGTGGCTTTGGAAACAGCACAGCCCACTGAGCCTGCACAGCCTGAAAGACAGGTTCACAGGTCCCCTGGGGAAGGGGGAAGGGGAGCCCCAACAACTTTTGTGAGCAAGGGCCACACGGGCACACAGCACATTCTAACACCTCTCCCTGCTCACTGAAAGTGGAAGACCCTCTGCAAAGCCACTAGACCTGCTGTTGGGGTCCTAAGGAACAGGGCAGTCTTGGGAACACATACGGCAGTATGTGCTTTGCTACATGACACCTCCAGAGCATCTGTGAGGAAAGAGGGACCTTGTGTGTGACAGGGCAGCTCAGGGGTGCCAACATCCTGGTGTGTGAGGAAAGCAGAATCATCATGCCCCTAACCAGTGGGCAGTCCCGGGCTATGACGGTGGCAAGTTCCTCAGAGGACTGTGAGAGGACTGTGTGGTCATATCCAGGCAGCATTTGGAATCCATGCCAATTCCCCATTTATTAGCCATCCATTTGGATCAGGAGCCAGCAAAGTGGGGCCCTGTCTTCGTCACTTTTTTGTTCCTGAGACAAAATATCCAACCCCCACAACTTAAAGGACCAAAGTTTATTTATGGCTCACGATTCTGTCCCCAGTTGCCCGGCTCCATGGTGGGTTGAATCCAAGTGTTTGGGAACCAGGGAGAACAGGGCAGAACCAGAAGGGAGATGCAACTGCCAGTCACCCCAGGGAACCTCCTCTGACCCTCATGACATCAAGCTGTACAGCACACCCATAACCCAGTTGCCTTCCACAAGCCCCACCTTTGAGTGGGACATTCAGGTCGGATCCAGCAGATCCTTCCTGTCTGTGCCAATAAAGTCCTGAAAGCCAGCCTGCCTTACTTCACCAGCGACCACAGCTTCTCATCAAGAGTCCCGTCGTGAGCACTTAGAGCTACATCTGCTACGCAGCTCTTGCTTGAGGAAGTTCACCTTCCCCTGTTCCGCATGCACCTGCCTTCTGTTCCCTGCCCCAAGAGAGTGCAGGACAGCTGAGTCCAGTCCTGAGTCTGTACTTGAGCCCACTGTCTCCTGTGGGGCCTTCAGGGGAAGGTGGCTCAGGAGGGCCTCAGCTGATTGCATCCATCCGCAAGACACGCTCCCACCTAGAAAGGTGCTTCAAGCCCAAGTCCTCACGTGTGCCCAGAATAGTCAGGACCCTCGGCCCCCTCTCTTCCCACCTTTCAGCCCTTAGGACTAGGAACTAAAACTGCAGTCCTTAAACCTCCTAAGTGAATTCAATTATCACATCAACGAGGAACACTAATTTTTTTAGTTTTATCATCTTTTATGTTGTTATTGCAATTAACTGTGTTGGGAAACACTGAGTCCAAGCTTCAAAAAATAAGAAGCTGGTTTTTGAAGTACGGTGTTGTTTGATAACAGGGTCTTCTCAAGATTCTGGCTCTGAAAATGGGTCAGAATATAACTCAATCCTTACTTTTAGGTAACAACATGGGTCTGTGTATAAGTGAGTAAGTGGACAGGCAGAATATGCCGTGTCATCTTGTTTATGGGTGACAGCTGGAAATAGCCACTGACATATGTTTCTGTATTTCTGATCATTCCATTTGTCTCAAAGAACTGCTGATAATTTATGTTTAAAAAAAAAGTTTTGACATTTTTCTTTATTGAAGAACCTAAGATTGAGTTCTGTCCAGAGTCTCCTTGAGCAAGTCCTGGCGTGCTGGTATGACGGTGTTTCGAACTGCTTCTTGGCCCAGGGTGGCCATGTTTACTCCGATATTGCAGCCTGAACTACACGAAGGCTCCTCACCACTTACTTTAAATATGCCCCCCAAAGGATCACACACTGCAGACCTGGTTCCTTGGTTCCCTTGCAACAAAGTTCAGAGAGGACTAGAGATGTGACTGGAGCATGAAGATGTCGAGGTTCTCAGGGACATGGATGAGTGCTTGGCTGAACGGCAGCTCAGTTGGAGGAAGTGAGTCACGGAGGACATGACCTTGAGGACTTCAGCTGGTCCACAGCTCCTTCCTCTCTACTTCCTGGCTGCCATGAGGTGAGAAGCTGTGCTCCACCATACCCTTCCACCATGATGTCCTGCTTCATCTTCGGTCCAGAGACACTGGAGCCAAGGAACCATGGACCAAACCCACTAAAACTGTCATCCCAAAGAAACCTTTCCTCCTTTAAGTTGAATGCCTCAAGCATTTAGTTACAGTGATGTGGAGTTGACTATCTCAAGATGGTTTCTGGACTTCCTTTTTTCTGGACCTCTGTCTTCCTTCCCCTCAGCCACCCCATGAGAAGAGTCTCAGGGATGCTGCCTTCATCTTCTGACTCCCTAGTGCTGGCTTCACTGGGGTGCAGCACCCCACATTCTGTACCAGAAGGAAGATGCATAAGAGGAAAACAAAGTCTGGGAGCCAATCATGGCCACTCAGTCACTTATTTTTCAAATCAGAGCATCTGACAATGAAAGATGATTGTTAATAACTGCCTCAGAAACAGCCTGTGGGACAGGAGCCATGATCACCCTCAGTATACAACTCGGAAAAGTACAAGCCATGGGGAAAACGCACACCTGAATGCATCTCCAGAGCCTCCGCAAACCCCGCCCCCCTTCCAGGTCCATGTAGCTCTCTGCCTCTGCATTCACCATTTGGCTGTACCCTGGCCTAAGCCATAGGGAGTGCAAGGTGCAGACACAGTCAAGAGGTGCTTCAGACCCATGTAACAGAGCTGAGGGGTCAGCAGGCCAGTGGGACGCAGCTGTGGGCTCCTATCTAGGTCGCCCAAAGCCTCATGAATTCACAGGTGAGCCTTTGGAATGTGCCTGGGCTGTGGGTGTGTGATACTGGAGGAGGCTACTGATGGTGGGGGACAGTTCTGGGTGTGGATGGTGGGTATATTGAAAAGGGAAGACCCAGCATGTGTGTGGGTGGCACAAATTGCCAGGCCTGTAGCCTGGATGGAATACAAGGGGAAAGAAGAAGCAGGGCCCACTGCTTCCTGCCTGCCCTGCTGTGAGCTGTTTCTCCTCTGCAAAGCCCCTCCACCAGCCACCCTGCCTTGGAGCCAGCTGACTATGGACTGAAACCTCTACAAACTGAGCCAGATAAACCTTTCCTGCTCTAACTTGTGGGTGTCAGGGATTTTGTTCCAGTGCTGAGACAGTAACTATGACATGACCATGGAGGGCCCTGGCTAAAGAGGCTCACAGGAGTGTAGGGGAGTGTGATGGCCACAGCCTTTCACTGCCAGCCTATGAGCCCCGTGGAGGCAGAAGGTCCCACCCACCAGACATGAGGCTGGGGACAGTTTTAGGAGGAGAAGGCAGGGACAGTGGGGAAGATAGAGTCCTCTCCGGCTCCACTTACAGGTGGAAAATGTACTTCCCTGAGCCCAAGAATCACCTGGTGAACATTCACACAGCTCCATGAAACTGCTACACTGTGTTGGCATTTTGCATGATCTGGAAGCTCTGGGTGCACAGTCATGGCTCTAGACAGCATTGTGGCTGGCAGGCTTGGGCTGGAGGGGCAGAGGGACCAGTTTAGGGCCAGAGAACCTGAGCTGAATCATAGTTCTACCATAATGCTTCATCTATTGTTCATTCATCCAACAAATAAGTATTGAGAGTCACCCAAATGCTAGATTTCTAAATGAAAAGGGAGTATCTCTCAGTGTCCTTGTGGGAGTCTATTCCAGGAC
Organism: Petromus typicus; assembly: GCA_004026965.1. Taxonomy (NCBI): domain Eukaryota; kingdom Metazoa; phylum Chordata; class Mammalia; order Rodentia; family Petromuridae; genus Petromus; species Petromus typicus. Next base: position 155,322 of record PVIR01000528.1, read on the forward strand.
CTGTCCTCCAGTCTCATCCTTCTCTTATTTTAAGCACTCTCGCTTGCCATGGGTGGCTCCAAGCTTGTGACTCCTGGAGTAGGCACACAACCTGGCCCCCACCATGCAGAGCTGGGCATTGCCCACTCATGGGTGGCTCCTCCAGGGTAACTTGGCCACAGGCTGGGCCCTTGGACCTTTCTGGAGGTCACCAGAGCAGAGGCACTGGTCCCTGAGATACAGATGCACCTGGGCATGTTTCCAAGGGCCAATGGGCTTGCCTGCTCCTGCCTGTGGGAGGAGCCGGAGCTGGAGAAGAGAAGCTTGCTGGGCAAGCCTGTGACATGGCTTCACTGTGCCTTTGGAGATGCAGTGCAGAGACTCATCAAACATAAGTCCTGCAATACAGAGAGATGAGGGGCTGGGAATTTAGCTCAGTGATTCCAGCACCTGTCTTGCAAGCTTAAGGGCCCGGGTTCAATCCCTGGTAACCACATATAATACTGGGCGTGGTGACTTACGCCTAGCAGCAATCAGTACTACATACCACAGTTCTGGGCATGGTGGCTCACACCTGTAATCCCAGCACTCAGGAGGCACAGGCAGGAAGATTGCTGTGCTGTGAGTTGAAGGCTGAGCTCAGGGCCAGCCTGAACCACAAAGCGAGACCCTATCTCAAAAGGAAAAAAAAAAAAAAAAAAGAGAAGATGAGCTCTGATTCACAACTACAATGAATGTTTGATTTTTTTTGTCTTATGATAAAAAGACATACTGCCATAAATCCCCCTAAAAATCTTCTCCCTTCCTTTGAATACACTCATCCCACCACTCTCCCTACTTCCTGCAGCAGCTCTGGAGTCCTCCTTCCTGAGGGTTGTTAGCTGTGCGGTCTCAGCTGCCTCCATGTCCTGGATGGACCCAAAACATCCTCTGTGATCACTGAGACTCTGGGGAAGAGCTGGAAGTTGCACAGTGCCGGTCTCAGTGACAAAGGTGGATAAGGACACAGCATCATGTGTTTACGAGCTGGTTTCTGTTGGATGGTACTTGGCAGCAGCAGTCACCAAATTTTTATCAGAACTCGTGATGACCCACAGGAAGGAGGACTCCAGAGCTGCTGTAGAGTGGCGAGGACAATGGGGTGAGTGTGTAAAGAGAGGGGAAAATTTTGAGAGGAATTCATGGTAATGTGTCTTCTACTGCAACACATTTTTAATTTAAATATTCACCATATTCTGTTATCACTCCTTGTGTAAACAAAAACAGAAAAGCTATTCCAATAATACCTCTGGAAGCCCTGAGAAAGGTGCTGCCACTCTCACTTTACCACCAGAGATCCCTGATTCTCATGGGCCACCAGCCAGCCCAGCAGAGCCTATGGGAGCCCAGCAGGTCCAACAGAGCAGGAGCAAAGTTGGCTGGAAGGGAGAGAAGTGTTAGAGTCACTAGAAGAAGCAGAGGCTCTTGGAGAGAAAGAAGAAGCACACAGCAGTGGAGCAGGTGTTCGCTGAAGACCTGTTACCCCAGAGAGGACAAGTTCCTGGGGGTCACCGGCTGTGAGCAGTTCCACAGCTGTGTCCGTGGGTTGGCACTAATTCCACCCAGGCGGCTGTGTTACAGACCATTGTCCTCATTCCCAAGTTTCACACTGAATCTTCAAACAACATAATAAACACGTCCCCAGAGCCCTGCACAAATATATAATCAGTGCCTTCTGCAAATGTCTTCCCTTTATATGTTTCTTATAACTTTCAGGATTTTTTTCCTAAGTTCTTTTGTAATAAAAAAAATGCTATTTTTAACCAAATATAAATACCAGCCATTGTGCTGGTATTGAATAGAGTATTTTTAAACAGGTCACAAGGATTTACCCATGGAAAGGTCTCCGTTGGTTGTTCGGCCACAACGCCTGACCTGGCTGGCACTATGTCCCTCCTGCCCTCTCTCAGCAGGGGGCGAGAGGCCTAGACAACCTGTCACCCCACACACACCACCAAGGTGTCTGGTGGGCTTTCCTGCCTGCATCGGGCAAGAGTCAGCTGTCTTTTGCAGAAGAGCCTCACTGGGCTTCAAGGTTAGAAAACCACGATTGCACATGGCGGAATATTTGGGAAATGAAGAAAACACAAGGTTATCTGTGACGCCAGTGCCCCCAGGAACCATAAACCTACCAATTCTCCCCCAGAAGTAACAGTGAGAACAGCATGTGGGGTCGTGGCTGGGGTCACACCCAGACCTGAGGCACACTCCTGGGGTGTGGCCCTGCTCACCATGGCCTGTCACTTCCCACATTTCACGTCTATGTTTGTGGTAGGTCATGAGTACATTCACTGAGGGTAGTTGGTACATGTACATGACATGTCTCCTTCTTTTAACATCCCTTCCCCTGTACCCCTCTCCTCTTCTTTACATCTCTTAGTTCTCTTCCCGTTTGCTAGAGATGTACTCCCTCTTTCTTATTGTCTTTTATTTTGCTATGTAGCTTATTTATATTTTAGGTTTCTCATAAGAGAAACTATATGATTGTTGAACTTTTTATGTCTGATTTATTTCATTTAAGATTATGGTCTCGACCTGCACCCGTTATTCTACAAATGACTCAAGTTTATCCTTCTTTATGCCAGAGAAGTGCTCCACTGTGATTATATAGCCTGTTGATAGGCAGACAGGTGAAGACTAGCTGCTCTTCCACCAAGGTGGGTCTCAAGGATCACCTTCAGGTCCAGCCCAGCTGACTGAGGGGGAAAGGGGCTATCTCCCCAGGGGATCACTTCGGACTCTTCGTGAGTGGGCTCTTTGAGGACATGGGGATCTCAGGCTTACCGGGTTATCTCCTCCTCCATGTATCCGGATCTTCAGAGAGTCACCTGGGAGGAGATGGCTGACTACCTCAGTCACCAGTCCAGGACCATGTGACCCTGGCACTTCTTCAAAGTCACAACGACAGTGAAAAGGAGATGTCTGGATCCTTTGGGACATGGAGGCAGCCAGGATAGTGAGGCTAAAGGCCCTCAGGAAGGAGTATTCCAGAGCTGCTGTGGAAAGTGGTGAGGATGGTAGGATGAGTGTGGTACAGTCCCATCATGTAAACATGTACAGAGCACACTGGATGTGGGTGGAAAGCGCAGGGTCCCAGGCTGAGCCTGACGGGTGTCCCCAGCACACCTGTCTTGGAGCCCGTCGGCCTCACAGGAGCTGAGAAGCTGCCTCCTTTGGAACTGGGGCTCCACCACCCCAGCCCAGGCAGGGCACACTCCTCCTTGCCTGGACCATAGTGACCCTGTGAGCCTGTCCCCACCCCCCACCGTGGCTGATCGCAGTCGTGGCCCTGCAGGCGAGCACAGCCTGTCAGCCTGGCCCATATCAAAGCCAAGTGCCTCTGCCTTCCCATGGTGACGTCCCAGAGAGCCCCAAGCCATATCACTCTAGCAGTTTTTTCATCATGTCAATATTTTCAATAAACAGCCCTTTGCTTGAGTGCTCTCAGGAATATGATTAACATAATTCCCTTCACTTTCTCAAAATTTGATGTTTACAAGGATATTTTGGCAAGAGCATAATGTGAGCTGACTGGGGCATTCTGCAGGGACAATGCTCCGTTACGTGCAGTATTGCTGCTAGAATCGGGCCCTGGCGCTCACAGTGCTCAGCCTGCTACTCTTCAGCCACCTCTCCGGGCCACTGGGGTGAGAGACGCAGACATTTCCTGGAGGAGCTGCAGCCCCAGACTCAGGAGCTAGCAGCTGAGCCAATCTCCTGGGAATCCAGGCGGATTATTTATTTATCCTTCGAGGGTCAGTTCGTATTTCACCTCTTCTAGGAAGCCCTCTGGCTCCTCTTTTTGAGTTGGGTTGTTCTTTCCCTTTGCCTCATGACACTCAACATGTACTCTACTGTACCTCTACTACCATGTGAAATAAATATGTTGGTCTAGGCTTTTACATGTGATTACCACAGCCAGCAACCAAGGCTTTTTCAGCTTTGGGACCTCAGCAGCAGTGCAGTGTCTGCACGTGGCAGGCAAGTAGGTGGCCATGCCCATGGTCCTGGCGTTCAAACCACTGAGGCCCCAACACACACACCCTGCTTGCACGTGGTTGGGACTGACTCTTCAACAGAAACAGTGGACCAAAAGGCCCATGAGGACAGTGGTCTTTCCCACCAGGGGGTGGGGACGGTCCCCCTCAGCCCTGTGGGAAGAGCTACAGCCTGGGGTCCTGAGCCACAAAAACCAAATCTAATCGCTCCCCAGTTGGCACTGTTTCCACAGACAATTTTTCAACTTCAGTTGGGATGAATCTGTAAACATTTGTTAAGCTCTGTTTGGAATTATGAATCTGGACCTTCCTCTAGGCTGGCAATGTGCAATTCTGGCTATGATGGCAGCTCCCCGTTGGCCTCAAACTCACAGGAGGAAGCGATGGAGGCTGTAGTGTGAGATGCTGCTAAGACAGGATGTGGGGTAGACCAGATGTACCTAGAGTGTTTTAGATTTGGATACCTTCCAAGATATGACAGGTTTTATCAGGTTGTAACATAAAGCTGGGAAAGACCTGTCCTAATGTCTTTGTTTAAGCCTCTTAGCTTTTGGTGTCTTTTGTTATGTGGCAGCCCTGACCAATACAGTGCTCAGGTGCTGATCTGAGCTAAACTGAGCTGAGCAGAAGGCTCTGGTAGCTGAGGGTCATGCCAGCAAGGGGCAGAGAGAGTGTGGGGGGCTGCACGTTCATATCAACAATGTTGTCTGAATGTAGAGACGGGAACCCAAACCATTCTTTGGGCTAGTTTGGGACAGATAAAACCCTGTCTTGATAACTGCAAGACTGCCAGTGTGCTGAGCAATATGATCACCTGGGTCTGCATCAAATCTGGTCATGTGCAACACTTTGACCCTGAGAAAATACTTACTCAGCTTCTCTGGACCTTTCGGCACATCTTTCAAGTCCCAAACCTTACCTCATACCAAGAATAGCTCCAGGCAGTGTTTACGAAAATCTCCCATAAGGCCTAATTGCAGAGCCTCTAAGGGACTTTGTTGATGCATAGACCAACACAGCCTGTCCACCGCAGGGACAGAGTGACAGGTCCCACAATGTTCACGACCCCACCTGATGACAGGGCCAGCTCTCTGGACCCCTTTGAACACACAGCACTCATGAGAGACTATGTAGGCAAATAAAAACATAAAAACGAAACAGACTTCTATTTTGCAACAGCTTTTGATAAATTTGGGGATGAGAGACCTATAGGACGCCATCAATGACCTGCCCTTCGAGGAAGCATTGGTGAGGGACTGTTCCCCTTGCTGCTATCCCCAGAGATGAAAAGCTAGGCGGAGCACACGTGTAATTGAGCGCAATTTCTGGGGACTCTGCTTGTACCAGTGTCAGGCACCCATGGGATCATGAAGGGTGGCCCCCACCTTCTGTCCACACCACCCCAGAAGAGCCTGCTGCTCCATAGCCAAAACACTTACAAAGCCAGACCTGGCCTGAGTCACCACCTGCCTAGGTCCAGTGACTGTCCCCTGACTCAGCACATGGCCGGCCACATAGGAGACCTCCCTCCTCTAAGCTCTCTGATTCTCTGAAATAAATGGAACCTTGCGCTACAGCAAAGGGACACAGCATGTTTGTGTCCTAGGAACTCTGCGGCTCCATGAATCATGCCCTCCTGCTGGCTGGGAGCTGTGGGTGCGGCTGTGATGCAGAGTGTGGACAGACGTCACCTCTCTGGCCACCTTCAGTGTCAGCTGTGCACTGGGTTTCATGCCCACAAAAGCTTCAACAATTCCATCAATGATGGCGTAATTAACCTTGAAAAAGTACTCTTCTCTTTTACATTCAAAGAAGAATGCAGAGCCAACCTCTACCCAGATCTAAGCCAAGTGAACAGAAGCCTCAGGGGTCTAAGTGGATTGATGCCTTTCCCATAATGCAGTGGAGAAATCACTCGCCGTGTGGGATTCAGCGTGGGGTTGGCAGCCAGGCTTCGCAGGCTTTACATTAGCTCTTAGAAAAGTTCCTTTTTTTTTTTCTTTTTGCAGTATTTGCAATTGAACCCAGGGCCTTCACTCTGAGCTACGTCTTTGGCCCTTTTTTTTCTTGAGACATAGACCCACTGAGTGGGACTGGAACTTGCAACTCTCCTGCCTCAGTCTCCCAAAGTGCTGGGATTACAGTGTACACCATGGGGCCCAGCTGGCGAAGTCCGCCTTCCACGGACTTCCTCTCCAAGCACAGCCCTGGGACAAGGCGGGGTGAGGTGAACAGACCCATGGCTCTGGACAGGTCAACAGCAAAGACAGTGTGGCTCACCCAGCCAAGCTTGTCCTTCTGCCTTCTCCCGGCCAGTGCAGGATCTTGGGCAGTAAGGAGGAGCAACGTCACCACGCTCTGAACAGTGGCACTGGGCGGAAGTGCGTGGAGAGCAGAGACAGCTTCTCTGCAAGGCTGAGGATCAGGGGCCTCACGGGTTCTGAATGAAGTACCCTCACTGCCCTGAGCTGCTGGGGTGACCTTAATGCTGGCTGCTTTGCAAATGGGTCTCCTGCAGCAGAGCCTAAGGTTGGGTACAGAGCGGGGGACCCAGAATGTGGTGCCAGTAGTGGTAGGAAGTCCACACTGGGAGGACTGACACCCCAACACCCTCTCCTGCTCTAGCCACACAACTTTGGGGTCCTCATTTTGTGCCTCAGAACCTGTGTCCACTCAAGTCGTCAGGCTCCCATCTGGTAAGAAAAAGGGGTGTGTGTGTGTGTCCCCACCCCTGATCCCTCCAAACCCCCAGACCCAGGTCTGGAAAGTCAGTCCTGGCAGCAGTACTTGGACATGCAGAGCCATGAGCCAGGGAGCTCACTCAGAGGGTACTAGGACACTGTGGCCACATAGCACAGGGCAGCCTGGGCCTGATCCGAATCAGAGGGCAGACGAGCTGGGGAAGGAGGGGCCCGTGCCTGCGCCAGCCAGGCCTGAGATTGCACCTCCTTGAGCAGAAAGACAACCAACCCAACAGGAAACACCTGGCAGGACAGCGGTAGGCTCCAGAGGCAGTGCTCAAGGCCGTGGACCGCAGCCTGTGGTGTGCCCGCCACTCAGCAGTCCTGGGACCCACGTCCGCGTCCTCCAGAGCTCAGAACCAGCCAAAGCAACAGGGACACGAGCAGCATAGGGAGGTTGGGCAGCAGCAATGACTCCTGGGCCAGACCCCAGTGGACATGGTGGAGACTATGGTGTCCAGGCTGACCCAGGCTGGGGACCAGCTCCTGCGGGAGGCAGGAGAGGCCCTTGTCTCCACCTCTCACTGAACAAACCTGTCACCCTTGAGAGAGGAGCAAGTGTGGTGGCAGGATCAAGGCAGACATGCGACGATGCCCAAGGGCCATGTGAAGCTCTGAACCACCGCACCTGTGATCTCCTGCTGCCCGACAGACGCAGGAGCTGGTCTAGGCCACATCCTGGGCCCCTCCACCTGCTCCGTCTTCTATATCCATGGCTGCCAGGTGCATATGGAGGGTCCTGGGTCCCCCTAAAGGAGACAAAGGCAGCAGCATCATGAAGGTTAAAATGAAGGTCCCTGGGCTTCACCCCACATCACTGCCCTCATCCTGGCCTCAGCCTCGGGAGCCCCACAGCTTTTCTAATGGTCGGTGCTGTGTAGCAGGAAGTCCAGGGCCTCAAACCAGTGAGCCCAGAAGCTGTGAGCCCCCCCAGGCTGTGGAGGGCATGGCTGGCAGCCTGTCCGTGGCACCCGCTCCCCACAGAGCAGCTCACCACACAGCCAGAGGCAGCCTTGCCTGCAGACACCGAAAGCTAAGACTGAGGAGCCTGTACGGGGAGTCTTGGAAGGATCTGCACTGATTAAAGAGCAGATGGGGCTCTCGGAAAAATCCACCCAGGTTCCAGATTATTGCAGACTGCTTTCATCTCATGTCATAGAGCAGCCTGCAAATGTAAAACAGGAGGAAGTCGTTTCTGGAACGAGAGAGGAAAGCGCAGTTGTCACAGTGGCATGCCTAGGTGCTCTGCACATGCACGTCCTGGGCAGTCATCGTGTGGAAATCCAGCTCCCATGTGCTCTGTGTGGAGCCTCGTGGGACCTTGTGGTCCGAGGGACAGGACAGTCTCTACTGCCTCTGGGGCGTGTAGGCAGTCCCGCTGGAGCAGCTGCCTGGAGGGCTGGGACGGGCAAGTGGACTCCAGCACAACATTGTGCAGACGTAACTGGCCACCGTGCAGCCACCAGCGGGGGGCGACCTCCTGACTACATACCTACCAGCCCTGGCAAAAATGCATGCTAAAGTGGGGAACCCTTTCCAAAACCACACAGGAAGAATCGAGTTGCCCGAGGCAGGCGAGGGCAGCTCCTGGCTCTTCCCCACGCGGGCTCCACATGGCTGTGGCCCCGGCGTCCTATTGGCTCACACCCAGGTTTCCTCTAACCTCACTCTCTGGGCTCCACCTCCTGTGTGGGGCCACTTGCCTGAGCCTCTGGGCCTGACCCCCGTGACAACTCTGGCTCTTCTCAGGCTCAGATGAGCAGGACACCCCAGTGTGCCCAGGCCTTGATGTGGCCACCGGAACCAGGCCCACGGCAGAGACCAAGCCTGAGCATTCCTAAGTGCTCTTGGGTGGTGGCGGTGGCCCCAAGGGATGCCTACAGGCATCTCCAAATACTGGGAGAGTGCCAGTGGGGGAAGGGAAAACTAGTCTCTGGAGCTGGAGAATCAGGATATGGTGGGAAACACAAAACACCAGTCTGGGAGCCCAGGAAGGAGCTGCCTCCCCCAGGAGCTGGTCCCCATGCGTACAGAAGAGGGAGCAGGCAGAGGCACCAGTCCGGGAATCCAGGAAGAACATGAAAGCCTCAATGACAGAGCAGATTGCAGGGCCAGCTCTGGGACACTGAGCTGCTGGCAGCAGGTGCTCACCATGAGGAGAGATAGCAGCTGGTGCTGACCCATGCCTTCCTGCCCCAGGCTCTGCACCCTTCCAGCTACAACAGTCTGCTCCTTGGAAGCCACACCCAGACACTGTGCAATAAGCCATTTGCACAGGAGTAGCTCCCCACTGATGACATGCCAGCGGACCTGACCTAAAGTGAACTCAGGATGCACAGATGTCCCTGGGATCCCTGGGCTCTCTGAAATTATCCAGAGACCTAGTTCCTCAGGGTCTCTCTGATGACTGGGGTTTCAACAAGGCCTTCTGGGAACTCAGACCAAAGCTACAGGATGCCCACGTCCACTGCCCTGCGCTGGTTCCATCCCTATCTCCTATTAACCAGCTGTGTGTCATCAGGGACATTGCGCAGCCTCTGTCTCTGCTTCCTCCTCTGCAGTGAGGACGCACAGGCGCCAGGACGTGCGGTATTTCAGGAGCTCCTGTGTGACGGGGACAAGCGTGTGTGGTGCCGGCAGGAGCCAGGGCTGCTGTGTGCTGGCGCTCCTCCTGGTTCACCGCCTGCAGACAGCGCCCACGCAGCCGCGCCGTGAGCCCTGGCCCCCTTTCCCGGTTGCCATGGAGAGCAGAGCACAGCAAGCCAAGCTCAGCGCTGGGCCGGCTGGCAGCCACTCGCCCTTGCAGAGGGGAAGCTGCAGGCTCTGTGCCGGCTCATTAGCCTGGAGCCGGGGCTCCCCGTGGCTCCTGCACAGTGCTGGCCCCTCTCCAGCCCCTCCTCATCCTCAGGTCACCTCTGGTACCCCAGGTGGGCCGGCCGCCAATGCAAGAGTCTTTATCCATGTCATCCTCCCCCAGAAGACCCTGCCCTAAGTCTCAGTCCATAGACACAGCTGAGCTGCCAGGTGGCCTCGCAGGAGAAAGGTGAGGATAGGACCAGCCCCAGGGGTCCAGCTGAGGAGACGAGAGTGGGGGGAGAGGAGGAGCCACAGTGTCCCCCTGGGCCGGCTAAGCAGGCTCTGAACCCCCTTAAGCTGGGACCCAAGACGGCTTTTCAGTCTTCACAGATCCAGGCTTGCTGGGTAGCAAGGAGGAGGCCCAGAGGGTCGGTGCTCTGATGCCCAATGCTGTGTCACCATGTTCCCTGCACTGTGTGGGCACAGCTGCTGGCACCAAGTACCCTCCCTGGTCATGGATGGAAGATGGAGCTGTCACTCAGGAGAAAATCCTCAGATGGTGGCAAACAAAGTCTCTGGCGCCCAGCAGAGGGATTGGTGGGGAGCCTGCAGATCACGGGTGCACATGCGGTCTTTCTCTGTGGCCCGGCTTACCTCAGCATACACCAGGTCCATTTATCACCTGGGGTGCGAGCCTGCCCCAAGCTTGGCCCTATAAACCAGCTCAGAGGGTGGCCCTGCCCAGCCTCCATGTGGTGTGGTTGAGAGGATACCAGATGCAAGCACGGGGCCAGTGACCCAGAAGCTCTGAGACCAGGCCCATTCCTGCTGACACCCCTCTCCTGGGCTTGCCAAGGGTCCCACCCAGTGGTCCCTCCAGGTTTCTGTGTCCTGACCTCCTCTTCCTATAGGGCACCTCAAAATGCATGAGGGCCATGTTCATTTAATCCCTGCAACCTCCTTCAGAAATGAGCAAGTGCAGCCACAGCTGGAGGTCAGAGGGCAGGACCTCAACTGGGAGCATGGAAGGACACGGTTTGGGCCCTGCGAGATCTGGTGCTAGTGTGGGGGTGCTGTTTGGCAATGCCAGGACCAACCTTCCCGGGAGAGGACAATGGCTGGGAGAGGCAAGGATGCCCTGGAGTTAGTGACTCCCCCTGATTCTCCCTCCAAGTGAAGGGGGAGCCTTCCCAGCAGCTGCAGCGGGGCTCTGGGGTCAAGGACTGTAGACCGCAGGGATATCTTGCCATCCTGGAGCACAGAGACTGCAAGTGACCACACTGCTTTTCTTCCTCCGTCTAAGAGACAGAGTGGCTGGGGCAGCAGTCAACACAGTGCGCAGGGCTCAGGGCAGGGAGGGGGAGGCCCCATATTAGCTGTGACTTGAGGAGCTAACAGGACTCCAGATCTGTTGTCATTTTTTCAGACAAGGCCTCCCAGCTCTAAATCCTCCTGCCTCAGCCTCCCAAGTGCTGGGATCACAGGTGTGCACCACCACACCCAGCCAGATCTGTTCTCTTGCCCAGTTCCTTTTGCTTTCTTGGACTACTGGTCAGTTGAAAGCCCCAGTCTATGTCTCCCAAAGCCACCCCTAAAGGGATGGAGCTCAAGCAGCTGTCAGCCCGGGGAGGCAGCCTGGCCCATGAGCCCAATACTTCCTCACAACCTGAAAACCGTTAAACTCCTAATAGACAAAAGCAGCCCAGTCCGTTCTTTTTGATCCACCGGCACAAGGCACATTCACATTCTGCCCACATCTGAGAACAGGCCCCAGGCAGCTGGCCTCTGCAGCGTGCTGATGGTGACCAGGCACAAGGGAGGCAGGCACAGGTACCCGTGGCATGAAGTCTGCTGTTTGAAGAGTTCGACTATGTGGAGGGCACTGTGCCCCAGGCACCAGAGCTCCCAGCCTTTGTGTCAAGAGATGAGACTCCACGTGAGGTGGGCATGCCTCCTTCCCAACACCTCTCACACAGGCGTGATGTGCCCGTTACACCTACACCTTAAATCCTCATGCCTGGGTAACCTGAGTCACCCACCAGGATGGCACAAGGCACCTCCAAACCATTAATGCTCTAGAGCTCTGCTAGTTTAGACACTGTATCCCCTTTGGGCAGTTACCATCTTTGGCGGGAGGGGAGGGCCGAGGACAAGCTGTCTGTGTCCATGACACTCAGGGTACCAGGTGGCAGCAGGGTCAGAGTAACCTCTGTCCTTTCCACAACAGGACCCCATTTCCATTCTCAAGATGCTCCCACAAATGTGCATTAGTGATTGTCTGAACTGTCCTGTTTCCCAGGGAAAGGAAACCTTCCATTTCCTGGCATCAGAAAGTGGGGGTGTTGGCGCTATCCAAGAGGCCACCGCAGTAGCCCGGGCTCCACAGCGTGGTGGGTGGGGCTATTTAGGGGGACAGGGCACCACCCGGCCCTCCCAGGCAGCGCATCCAGAAGGAGCCTGCAGGCCACACAAGTTAGATGGAGGCTCCAAGAAAGAAGTGAGGGCAGCAGGTACCTTCCTGTCCTGGCAGGCTCACTGGGGCACAAGGGTCGATGCACAAGCTCCTCCCGGCTGCACTGGCTCAAAGCCAGTGGGGCATGGTCCTGGCACAGAGAGCTGGCAGAAACAGCAGCAAAGCTTAGCTCGGTGGGGGGGAGGGCAATTCAAGAGGGGCAAGTAGAGAGTGAGACCTCTGCAGCCCATGGGGCGAGCAGGAGTGGTTAGATCAGATGGGCCTGAGGGCATAGGCCAGAATCACCATCCAGGCTCCCCAGCCTGCATCGTGCTGTGTGGCTGTGCTAGACGGGGCTCTCCCTCCCCAGAGGCTCGGGCCACAGCAGCTGACCAAGTGGCCTGCCACGGCCATTGTCTCCTTCCTCTGCTTTCTCCCTCCCTGCCTCCCCCTCCCCCGCCCCTCCTTTCTCTCTTCCTTCTTTCACTTCTTGTTGAAGCACAAATGCACCAAGTGCTCTGCATAGTGGGGAGAAGCCATCCCCTTGGAGGCCAGCCTGTGGGATGCGGGTTGATCCCAGCACCAGCCCATCCAGCCCAGGCGGATCTGAGGCCCTGGCACGCTGTAGATGCTTCTGAGGAGGAGGGGGGAACAGGACAGGATGGGCATCCAGTGACTCTGGCGGTGCCCCATAAGGCCAGAGGGGACGTGCAAAGACATAGGGGCTGGGCCATAAAACACGTAAGAATGGGGAACACTCAGCACATATGCACACATGGTACAGGTGCACTGTGTGAATACGCGTGTAGTGTGGACATGGGAATACAGACGTGCACTGTGTAAGTACACACACATGCATATACACATGGAGGGGTGCACATGTATGCAGACACATATAAATGCAGACACTAGTACAAGTGTATAAAACGAGTATACTATGAGTACACACCTGTGCCGGTGTGTTAAATGTGCATATAAACACATATATGTTTGTGTATGTATAAAATGTGCACACAAATACACACAGACACACATAAAGCTGGAAATCAGTACATGAGCATACTCATCCTCTCCAGTGGGCTGAGCAGCTGCTTCAGGAAGAGCCCCCCTGTGGGAAGAGACCTGCAGGAGGTGGGGGTCCTTGTCCCCTTCACACCCCTACCAGGTCCTCAGCCTCAGCCTCTCCTTGCAAGCCCAACTTCTCTGCACCCTGGAGAAGATATCTGGCTGAGCCTGGCACAGGGGACTCTCCCTTCTGGGCAGAGATCATCACCCTGTGTGAACCAGTGGGCATACATCATCCTGCAATACATGTGCCACCATGGGCCCTGACACTTCCCAGGCCCAGCAGAGGGCTGGTGATGCAGAAGTGACCCTAATGCCTGCGTTTTGGATGATCCTTGGGCCAGCAGTTGGGCTTGCGGCTACCGAGAGGACTTGAGGCCCAAGTGCTGGCTCTGTGCCTGCTGGGCTCTGTGGGGAGGGCCTGCGGGACGTCCCTTCCCTTCTGTGCCTGTGCCAGGGCAGTCCGTCCCGGGTCCCTTCTGTCCTCTGCTTCTTGAGAACTGGGGAGGTTCTTCTCCATCCTGCATAAGTCACCAGGTACCTGGTGTCCCCACAGCAGCACAAACAGGGATGCGGTTGTGGATGCCGCGTCCAGACAGCATGGTGTGAGGACAGAGCCAGGGCCCTGGAAATGCTCAGTCCCCGATGTGCTTTTAGAGGGGCAGACTCTGGGCCCCAAGCTGGTCTCCAGGCAGCACCTGGAGACTCTTGGGAGCTCATAGTACACATAAGTAAGAAACAAAAGCCCATGCATGCACCCACACGTGTGCACAGTACACACCTACATGTGTGCTTGTGTGCACTCACATGTCAAGAAGACACATACGTGTACACCTGAAACATCCATACTTACAGATATATAACACATATGCACAACCCTGTGCACATGTGCACACCCTGCACATACACAATCACACCTGCTCACAGATCCACACCCTGTACACAGCTTGGTGTCTCCCTCAGTAACGGGTGTCCCTGCCCCCACATCTCCTCTGCTGCCTGGAAGAACCTTCTGTCCTTCTGCCCCAGCTGCACACTCCACACAGGGTCTCCCCAGCCCTATGCTGCCTGCCGTGGGCCGCTCTCCTGCCATCTGGTCACAGAGGCTGATAAGCATGGGCAAGTTGCCAACTTGGCCCCAGCTCCACTTGGAGGCTGGACTGGCAGATAAATTGGTCCTAGAAGGGGGCGAGGAGGGGGAGCAGGAAGAGGGGGCTCCTGAGGGAAGCTCTCAAATCCATCTCTCCGCCAAGCCACGCTCCAGCTTCCCGAGGCTCGTCATGGTGCTGCGAAGGCTGACAGCGCGCCAGCCGGGAGCAGGCAGATGGTGCTGGGAGCAGGGCGCGGGCCAAGTCGGTGGGCAGGGACCCATCAGAGTCTGCTGGAGCTCTGGCCGCCGACCTCAGGTGCCTCCAGAGGACACAGGCCGTTCTGTGAGTGCACTGACCTGCGTCCACAGAGCTGCACAGGAGGAGAGCTGGGCCTGGCCCAGAGCTGCCTGGTACCCTCTGCAGGTAGCCTCACACAGGCCACCGCTGACACTGGTGGGGGCCTCACAGGCTGGCTGTGTGTCCCACTCAACGTCACTGACAGTACCATGAGGTGTGCAGACCTCTCCCTTCATCACTGAATGCCATGGTCTGGGTCATTTCCCTAAAGTCCCGAGACAAGGACCAAACGCCCTTGGGATTTGTGGTGAACATGAAGACCTCGTAGGGTAGAAGCTGGCCAGGGCTCCCGGGTGCAGAAGAAGAATGTGGGGAGCCTGGCAGATGGCCCTGGCCCTGAGGCAAGGGGTCCCTGGGTGCTACCTTCATGCACAGCTCTCTCAGGCCCCCAGGAGCCCACAGGGCCCACGGCAGAGCCACTCAGCATGTGCCACCTATTGCAGTGACACCTGACATCCGAGTCAGGTGAGGATAGAGCCCTGCGGAAGAGAACCCAGCAGTCAGGGAGAAAGTGTCAGTGTATGAGGGCTCTTGTCTCGGGTTTGAGACCTGCCTTACCTGTCCTGGAACCAGAATGACTTTAGTCACCTTCCCATCAGGTGACACAGCATCCAACACCTGCTGTTTAAAGGAAGAGGGGTTGGCCTTGGCTCACAGTTTCTGGCTCCTCCTACAGTCGGTTGCTCCACGGCAGGCTGGTATGATGGATGGGCCCGGTGGAAGAGAATGGCTCACATCATGGCAGTCAGGATGCTAAGAGAGAAGTGACACGTCCTACAAGTTATGCTCAGTGATGCCTTTCATCCCAGACCGGCACTCCTGAGCAGGATCACTGGAAGTTGGCGTGCTGACTTGCTGAGACCAGAACCCCAAGGCCAGCACCCAGCCCCTTTCCACAGAGGTATCCAGGGCATTCAGGGACACTCACAGTGATATACCACATCGATTCCTCAGGAAACAGTATATCTGAAAGAAATGCTGTCACCGATGTGCACTTGGAGGCCTCGCACCCTGAACAAATTTGCTTACAAGTGCGGTGACTTAGCTCTGAAAGATGGTGGCCTCCCTTCCGAGTTCCTGTGCAGAAAGCCTGACTCCCTCAGTGATGGATTCCCAACGGGCTTCCAGGAGCAGGTCAGGTGGTGGTGGCAGAGCCGTGAGGGGGGTGAGCACCATGCTTGCGGCCCTGCCTACCTCATGATGACACATGGAGACACCATGCATGGGTCAGAATCAGGCCTGACTTCACCTCCAGAACCACGGAAGACATTTCTGTTGTTGCCAAGGCCCTTGGTCTGTGGCAGCTTTACAGCAATGCGAATCAAACAAGACAGGAAATCTGTCCCGAGACCGGGCCTGGTGTAGCAAATGTCTGAGCATAAGGAAGCAGCTCTGAAAGTGGGTGGGGGAGGGGTGGGCGTCTGGAGCTCTGTTCTGGCAGAAGCCCGGGCTGGACAACGAGGGGAGTTCTGGAGACGCTAACGAGGGACAAGA
Organism: Petromus typicus; assembly: GCA_004026965.1. Taxonomy (NCBI): domain Eukaryota; kingdom Metazoa; phylum Chordata; class Mammalia; order Rodentia; family Petromuridae; genus Petromus; species Petromus typicus. The sequence goes on from PVIR01000528.1 coordinate 171,334, forward strand.
GAAAACTGTAGCCTTCCCAAGGATCAACCAAGAGGTCAGAAAGAAACTGTAGGTGGCAAAGGCCATCCTGATGAGGCTCAGGTGGAGACAGGAATGTGCCACTGGGTGGTGGAACTAAGGCTACACTGTCACAAAGTGGCGAAGACCTTGGGTGACTTGTGTTCATCCCCGCCACGGGTGTGAAAGATAGAGGGTGAGCAGCTGACTTGCATGTGGGCTGAAGAAATGCCTAAGCCAGGACTGGAGCAGTGGCCTGGTCCCTCTTGACCCATAGGATAATGGAAGAAAAGAGAAGTGACATAAAGGCAGAATCATAGGCATGGTGGCACATGCCTGCAATCCCAGCCATCTTGGAGGCTGAGACAGGAAGACTGCAAAGTTGAGCCCCCTTTGGACGGTCTGTTTAGCAACTTCCAGAGGGACCTTGTCTGAAAATAGAAAACCAAAACAAGGCTAGGGATGTCGCTCACTGTAAAGGCCCTGGGTTCAATCCCCACTACTGCAAAACAGAAGTAAATAAATAAAGATGAAATTTTTAAAACACAATTGTTCATTAAAAGGGACATGGAATTTAGCAGTTGGGAAAATCCATAGCCTGTCCCTGTTGGAAAATCAAGAAAGTCTGCTGAGCATAGATGGACCAGAGCAGAAGCCAGGCCCTGGAGCTTATGATGGTGGACAGGCGATTCCAAGACATCTCCCCATTATCCAGCCCTTTTGTCACTGGCACAGAGGGTGAGGAGCCTCTGCTGCCCAGCCCACCCATTCATAGGTCCCTCCCTAAGCTCACACTCCAGGCTCCGCCAATGGAGCGTTGAGTGAGGCCAGGCAGGTG